>NTHP01000166.1:625676-656442 GCA_003416845.1 Oplegnathus fasciatus
ATTTTGCCCATGTCTCTGATCTGATGTTTTAATCCTTAATATAACTGATGCAACTGTGCTTTACTCTTATTGACTCTTCATTTTCTTTACATTCCTGTTGAGAGTAGCAGAAGACTTTGAAATTGGTGCATAAAAAGCACAAATTAGTGCATAAAAAGTCACCAGAATGCAGAAAATTAAGTGTCTGACACTCAAAGGCATGGGGCCGCTGGCAAGGGGTCCCTTATTTTTCCACACTGAAGGTGGCAACCCTACTTGGAAGCCTGCATATTCATTGTCTGACCGATCTATGTAGGTAGCTAGCTCCACCTACGTTGTTTGCAGATCAGTGAAAATGTAGCCTACCTGGGCTGCTGCTGCCTAGGAAATGGAACAAAGCCCTTGTTTGGTGTGAGCCCGTCTCCTCTCCCATCAGTCTTTGTGACTCCACTAGGGAAAGGGATGTTGCCTCTCCGACTGTTAGAGTCCCCCAGTAAAATCTGTACATTTCCAGCACTGACAGTTTTTCTTGTGCTTTAAATAGGATACCTTGCATTCTTGTTTCAGAGGCTAAGCCCACCCTGAGGTGAAATCTTAAAACCACCTCTGGTGGTTGTTCTTCCACCTGCACTCATCCACATGTTGTTTTCCATCATTATCCCAGACATAGACAGTGAGAAATTCTGACATCTATTCAATAAACTGTCAGCACAATCAACATCAATATGTTAGGACTTTGACAAGCAACACAAGCAACACAGCAGAGACGGAGGCAGCTGTTCATCTGACACAGCCACTCAAATATTCACTTGTAGTCCAGCGAAAGTCAAAGTGCAGCGTGTTGAGCTGGCTGCAGCTTTTCTGTCACTGTATAGGAGTTGACTGTTCCAGGATTTCTCTGTTTTTACTCATTTACTTCTGTATTTATGTATTTTTGTAGCGGTAACATAATTTCCATCTTATCTTATTTAAATAATTTTCTCTTCCATGCTGTTTTTATCTTCAACATTGTCTTCTACTTTTAAACATGAAGAAGCTCCACTGGAGTGGTTGAGAGTTCTGTAACTTGCTCATGGGCACCCACTTAAGGGATTCACACCAGCAACACTCAAGTCAACCTGTCTGTTCAACCGTTGCCAGCCCAGTTTGAATTTAATGGACATGAACTGGTACTGGTACTACTCTCTGCGGACAGTTTTAGTGTTTGGTCACACAGCACTCTGGTTGACCTAACACTAACTTCAATGTGAACTAATGTGAGCTGAAGACTGGAGCATCTTTGGTACCAAGTTCTGAAAGGCAGACGCAAATACAACTTTACCAGTCTCATACATTTCTAAATTGAAATGGACAGTTTCTATAAAAACTACAGAACACAAGTGAAAGGAAGCCAAAATAAATCTGAGCCAACATAGGACTGAATCCATCCTCCCAATGGACAATCTGTGTAATCTCATTATTTCAGCTGGGGTGAAAATGTTAAGAGTCCATATTTAGAAATCTGGCATGTCCCTGTATGCCTCCAGTAAGGCTTCAGCTCAGTACCAATGAAACTATTTAGATATACTTAAAGGGCAACTTAACCCAGTTACCCCATGACCACTGACAGCCCCACAGCTCTAACAGAACATTTCTCCATCGTCCCTCTATTTTATCCTCTCTCTACACCAGATGCATTGCCATGTTTTTCATTCGTCTATCTCAGTTTCAATCGATACAACTGCCAACATCATTTGCATAACAGCTCACATTTCACTCACTGTGACCCAACTCCTGTCAGTCATACACTTTCAATCTCTTTTCAAATTACTCCAAGTCTTAATAAAGAGTTACGTTTGTAACGATAGTTGCAATCGATTTCCCCACTGTCTGGCGGTCAGAAAGAATGAAATAGAAAGCTCCACATCTCCAACAGCTGATTTCTGTTTTCATATACTTTGATAGTATTGAATGTGACGTTACTTTGTATTTCGGGTGCATGTAGTACAAGGAAACATCACAGATTTCTCACATATTTTATTTGATCTAGAGGACAGAATGACTTGAATTGCCATTCCAATGAGAATTACAGACTGGGGAGACTTCCTAGTCTGTAAAGTTCATTGCAACTGCAAGACAACGCTAAACGACAAATAAGCATTTCAGCAAGTCCCCAAACAACATACAGTATACGTTCGAGTGACAAAGCCCTCTAGTGGCCATAGTAATTATGATTGATTGAATTATGATCGCGAGCAAAGGAGGAAGTCAGGTGACGTTGTTATAGAATGAAAAAGTCTGCTGAGGGAGAAAAATGTCGGACAGAGTCAACATTGGTTTCTTGTAACCTTAACCAAGCATTTATTTCATCTTACCTCCCTAACCCTAAACAAGCGGGTTTTGTGGCCCAACAGTTTTATTTTTGAAACGCCAATGTCGTCCTGTTGATAATGCTGCCAACAGATCAGAAAACACTTGCATGTGTCGATCTAGAGGGCATGCACGAATGATGTCTTTTGTTATTCAATTTAGAGAACTTACTGGAGTAGGACCACAATCAGTTGATAGCATAATGAAGTGACAACATGTATAATTTACTAACTTGAAAGGGTGGATTTAGTGTTAAGTTACTCTTTAGGGTAAAATTAGAAACTCATAAATTCATAGATGTCATTTTGGAACCATCATCAAATTAAATTCTTTCCTCCTGAGAAACAGTTTGTCTACACCGGATATATTCATATTTCTAGTGGAGACATAAATGACTTAAAGGGTACGCAGGGTCATAATTAGCTGATCATTAATTAGCAATAATGAACAGCTGGCTGCAAAAATAGTCCATTTAGAGTATTACTTGGCTACAAAGGCATTTATTCAGTGTAAAACACTGAAAACATTCAATTCAAAGCATTATAAGAAAAATCCTTAATGTGACTTTTTTGAGTGATTCTCTGCTGCTACACTAGTCAAACATGGAGGTATTTCATTACTTCATCAGAAATAAAAGTTCAGAATGTGTCCACTGGCCAATCAGAGTTAAGCATTCACAGTTGCAGTGTATTTATTAATATCAAATGAATGTGGTTACATACTTACCAGTATTCTGTGTTGTCAGTAGAATACAGCAGTATATAAAAATCAGACTTTAATGAGCCACTGCATCAATTATTCTGCTTGATGTAGTGCTCCTACACAAACGGATAATAAAATTTAATGCTTCTTATAGTTCAAGACAGACATTCTCAGACTGAACAGAACATATTACTGCCCTGAAACAGACACAAATTCATTGAGCATACTTCAATGATACCATGAGTGTGTAGACGGGCAGTGCAGGCTGTTAAATACCAGATGGTCACACATCTAATTGACAAAACAGGGAGATTTATTGCTTAATTATAGCCATCGGACACATTTACAAAGCAAGCACATTAAAACATTGAATAAAAGACATGGGAGAATAGTGTTAAATGTAATTGTAATCAAACACAATGCAAACACACACACTGTGTGACATCTGACATTTCAGAAACTGGCCTTTCAGACTGTGAATGAATATACAAAGTGTCATGTGTGTTGAAGAGTGTGCTAAATTCAGAGTAGTAATATATTGCATTAATAAGTGTCAGCGTAAAGAGCTAGTGGGGCCTCTGGCTTGTTTTTACTATTCATTCTGAGTGAAAAAACAGTCTTCAAAGGTTACAGTCAGACAGGGGAAGTCATATCAGTTTTATTAAGCTTTTCCAGCCACATTAATTACTTTCTCTATGAATGTGGGTGGGCAGACTCTCAGAACTTAAAACATATTTGGAACTTCTTAGACACACACAGAAACGCACATACTGTGTACACTAAGTCAGTTCAACTGCTCAGACTAACTCAAACACAAGTACACACAGCAGTTTTCGTAAGGCACAAGCAGATCTCTCCAAAATCAACATCGATCCCTCTTCTAGTGTGTTCCTTTGCATTTTTTACCTTTGCATCTAGTACACAACTCTAGCTCAAAGGGCTTTACAATTTGTACAGCATACAACACCAACTATCCTTAGACCTTTGTTTCAAATAAGGAAAAACGCAAGAAAAGAAAGGAAGAAATCTCAGGAGGGATCTCACGCACCAGGGATTTGCGTTCTGTCTCAGGCCAACTGAAGTTTGAATTTGAAAGTTTCCCTAATCAATATTCTTTTACAAACAACAGATCAAATAACTCTGTGTAATGTGAAAGGGATTGCTAGTAGTGACAAACCCACATAAAACGATCACACAAATCTGCACGTCCTCTCAGCTTTATGAAGGGCTTTAGTCTGTGTTGTATCATGTTTTGGTTTTCTGGCCTTCAAACTCCGGCAGCTATTCTCAATGAAAAACCTCTGATAAACCATCTTTACTCTACCTGCCTAGCAGCACATGTCAGACAGACGTTAGCGACCAGCTGGTGAACACAGTGAAGCATTTAGACGATAAAGAGACAAATATTTCTCTTAGGAGTTGGTAGCAACCAAAACAAAGCTAAAAGAATGAATACTGGATTAAACATTCTCCGGGTGGTCAGAAAACATGATTTCAAATGAATGCTAATGTTGCTGTGTGGCTGCTGGATGTAGAAAAAAGCTAATTAAACTGTTTTCTAACATGATGGCAATAACAACTTCATAAGGTGATAATATGTGGTGTTGCTCCACTGCTCCCAAGTGGCCAAAAAAAATCTATTAATGCAAGCATGACAATGGTCTTTTCTTTGCCTTAACCAAGTAGTTTTTATTATTAACCATACTGTAGTAGTAAACCACAAATATTGTAGTAGTAATTAATCAAAAAAAATTCAAAAACATTATTATTGATTGTAATGTGGGATTTTCCTGAGTTGCTACTTAGTTTGGTGAGTAGTTTGACCCTACTTGTAACCTGTTACCTGCTTTTGTAAGTGTACATCAAGAGCTGTTCATATAACGGGAGCTGTATATTTGTGTTTGGGATTGTGTGATTCAACAAAGGCAAACCAGAGGTGGAGCTTCACACAGCCTAGACTTTCCACCACATCAATGGAAGCATCAGGTGATGACCAGCAGCATGCAAGTCCTCACATGGGCTGTTTTCCAGAACTGGCTTAACCAATTAGAGAAAGTACAGACCAAAAAGGGAAGCTTCTGCGTGTAATCGGCTAAAATAAAGTGTGACGACAAACTAAGACACAGACAGACACACTATTAATCCCGTAGTCAGGAAAACTCATCCTCATTTGGAGTACAGCTGTCTTCCCTTCTCAGGCAGTTTACCAACAATCCTACAATCCGTCTGTCCAAAAAGCTGTGCAAAATAGAGTTAGTCAGTGGGAGATTTAGTGTTTCGACTGGGCCCGCGTCTGCACCACAGACATGAAAACTAGACTCTAATTATTTCTGCACGTCACATTAGTAGTTTTCATAGCTTCTTCGTTAATCCTTCAAGTAGAGTTACTGTAAACTCTCCTATCAAAATTATGAAAATAATGAGATAAATCAGGCAAAACGAAAACGAAAAACTTAAACGAGTAAGCCTCTTGGAACATATACTGGGTAATTTGTCAAGGAATAACAATAAAAAGCTTCTGTCCAAACTAGCAGAGCAGAAAATTCATTATTTGGGTTTAAAAAAGAACTTTATCCAAACTGGCAGCAAGAGGCTGTTTCTTGACCAAACCCCAACTGCCTTAATTTCTCCGTGTTTCTTTTTTGTCTTCTCCTCTCTGTTTTTGTCCATCTCTCATGTCCTTGATCCCGTACAACCCTACTCCTCGCATTCCTCTCCTTTTCCTTTGTTTTCTTTTCCTCCTCCCTTCATCATCATCAGCATCATGTTCATTTATCCCTCCCCTTGCATCTCTCATTTTTCTCTTCCTTCCACTCCTCACCTCCTCTCTGCCCTCTCACCCTTCATTGCTTTTTCTCATCCCCATGGCCTCCCCTTCTGCATTATCCTCTTCTTTCTCTCTCCTCCTCCTCCATCTCATCCATCTCTCGCTGAGAGGCTGCGTCAGGGCAGATAAATGTTGGACAGATGTTATGTAGAAGTCTCGCCCTGGGTGGCATAACTAAATAAGAGTGTGTGTATTTGCCTCTGTGTGTGTCGCCTTGGGTGGCTACAGCTAAATAAGAGAGGAAAAAATGCCTCAAGTTGTTTCCAATACGTGCCCCCTGCCAGCCACAGTTATATGTGTGTGTGTGTGTGTGTGTTTGTGTGTGTGTCATTTAGAGGCTGTTTTCTAGTTAGCTGCTGCTCTTTAGCAGTGTGATGCTCAGAGTACAAAATGCATTACCATCTGTCTTCAGAGTTTGTATGTATGATTTCATGATGCTGTCATGACGTTATAAACTACTGCACATTTATATCTCTCTGTTTGTTTCATTGCCTTGCTTAATTTCTTTGTTCATTCGGTTTCTCCTCCATGACACACCAGGACAGAAAAAAGAAGAAAAGGGCAAACACAGAGACCTCTTTCTGCTACTGTTTTTCTCCCGGCTCTGTCTGTGCTGGTGTGTGTTTTCAGACTTTGGTCAGTTATTAGCATTTGGCAGCCTCCCCAACTGTTCTATATTCAGCACATTAACATGATTAACACTGCTGAGGAGAAAACATTCATGTAGAATAATGAAAATGGATTCACTAAGTGGACTGGCTGGCTGACTAAATGTCTCAGTCAATGACTGACTAGCTGAGAGAATGAGAGACTGACTAATTGACTGAATTGCTAAATCACTGACTCATTGACCAACTGTTTGTTGACTTGCTGACTAAGAGACTGAACAACTGATAAACTAACTGACTGACTGGTCAGTCTATAGGCAGTGTGCTTAGATAGGAACTCAGTTTACTGATTGTGTGAAAGTTAGTTGAGCTCTCTGCTGTCATATTTTCAGTCTGTGTTTGGGATTGACAAAAGTATTTGCTACTTTTGCTTTTGTATTCAGATTTTCACAGATAAGTCTGATGATATTCTATATTTTTCATATAGTCAACAAATCCCATGAAAAGACCAAATCCAACAATGAATGTATCCTACTGACAAGTACTGTCTGTGTAAAGCCTTATATATCTTCCCGTGTGCTATAGAGCTCCATTGTTGTCCAAAAGCTATTAAAAACACATCAGTGAGCCACATTGTTGCACTGGGTGACATGTTCCTGTGTTGAACATGGGCGCTGTAGTTTGAGGCAATCCCTTAAACACCATACTGCTGCCATAAATACTCACCATAACCAAATGTGTATTAATGAAAATAATCCCTGTCAAATGCACTGTTTACTCTTGTTTAAGTAGTGTTTACAAAACACTACAGTAGTCAGCTGTTTACGGAAATCATTTAGCTTCTCATAAAAAATAAACTAAATACTTATGACCCAATTTAAAGGTTTACATCTTCATTAGGAAGCAAGTATGAAAGTACTGAAAGATTGACTAACACATGGTTAGTTCTGGTCTTTTTATTTGGGATTTGTTGACATCAATCTTCGCCAGTCTTTAAGTTGTACCAGATCTTGCTGGAATGATCCAGAACTTCCCAGACTGGGACTTGCACCTATTTTGTGTGAACCAGCACTTCCTGTGTTATCATAAAAACTGTCAATACACATTATGAAGTATTAAATATGATCTATTCTGTTATTCTCAAGGGTCTAAATGATCTAAATCAGGGGTTTTCAAAGTCAGACTGTGGGCCTCCTCTCAGACAAAGCATGGGAAAAAGGTACCCATCCACCCCCCACCCCCACCCCCTTAGTGTCACTCAATTCCTGGATGCCTATGGGATCATGATTATGTTATTTGATCCCATAGACACTCGACAATTGAGCCAAGATAGCCTACTATTGGTGTTCGACATAACTTCAGACTACACCAAATAAAAAAAGGTCTGTTCCAAAGTATTTATTAGTTTCTGACTCTGGGAAAGTGGGAAAAACTGTAAAATTCCCCAAAACTACTGTATCTCTGAACTATCTCTTTAACCAAATCACACGCATTTAAGCTATTCTATGTGATCTCCTATTGATAACTAATGTAACATTTTTTCACTTCCATTCACTGAACCTCTCTTGAAACTGTTTGGAGCCCCTCTGGGGAGGCCCGCCTCCCACTTTGAAAACCTCTGATCTAAATGAATGGTTTTTATTGCCATTCTAGGAAAAAACAGGAGAATGTCTGGTGTAAATGTGCACAGGATGCATTGGGATCAGAATGCGATCGAGACCACATCTGGAGGTGGTCTGGCTTGCATTGTGATCATCTCTCAGCCGGGTGTAAATATAATCCATACAACATGAATACATTCTTAAGAAAAACATCCGCCCAGCAAAAGTGAAAGCTAACCTAGCTTCCTGCTTGCTCAAGATGCCCAGCCAAAGCTACAGGAAGTGGCAGCAAAGAAAAGAGAAGTAGAGCTCATACAGCAGCATTTCTTCTCTTGACCTGGAAAGCACCCTGTTTGTTGTCAGCCAGCCCCGCCTAACTAATTTGCATACTGAGATCCGATCACAATGCAGCCACAATGGAGATAACGAAAACGCTTATTAATACCAGGTGTAAATGCAAACACCCATGAATTGGATGTAATTATCCAGATAATGTATCCAGATACAGATCATGTTAATACCAGGTGTAAATGGGGCCACAGGGAGAGGATGATGAAGTAAATGGAGAGGGAGAGAGTAGATCAGATGAAACGTCTAGAGTGTTTGTTTTAGACACATAAAAAGCTCAGTAGTTTTTCACTACCATTCTCTACTGTGCAGTGTCAGTGATTGTTCATTGATTTGGAGGACGATAAGTAGGGCAATTGTGATTATGATGGAAATAAAGATTAAATATTATTATGATGGTGATAATAAGGGTAGCAGACCAATAAATGGAGAAATGCAAAGACTGTGTGTAGGTGCTTCATATCCTGGAAATTGTTGTTTGGTGTTTAAATATTTTGGCAGATTATTATAGTACACAACGGGGGTGTTTGGTATTATGTCCATGAAAACTTGCAGGGTACTTGCAGGGGAGCATAAGTATGCGCATCTCTACTAAGCAGATGTGTTCAATGCAGCTTTGTTTATGATGACCAGCTTGGTTTGTTTCAACATGTTCAATGTGCAGTGTGTTTCATGGCTGTTTTCTCTCCCCCGACGTGTTGGATCAGCACTGCTCCCAGACCTCCTGATCTACAAATTAAGCACTGTTTGTGTTATATATTGAGCAAGGTGAAATTAGCTCTACAGGTAAACTATGAGCTACTGGAACCCTAAATGGAAAGACACAAAACGCACCCATATGTACAGTGATTTGGCCAAACAGCCTGGCAGATTTCCTGTCTCAGATTTGTTTGTCTGAAAATTTCAAGTAGATGGATATTCAATAAATACCTTTTACCAACTTTACACTTGACTTGATTCAAACTCATCAAAAATCAGCATGTAAGAGTTAATACAGCTTTAAACTTGCGAGACGTCTGTCTTTCCAGTTCTTTCCTACTTCATGCAGTTTGGTTTTAGTATCAGGTAGTGGCTCATTTTCTTGTGAAATTATTCACCGCTATAGCAGTACCTTTTTGAAATTCATTCCAGGACTATATCTTCATATGGCCTTCACACAGCCTTGAAATTCAGCCAGTAATGCAAAATACAGCAGTTTGATTGATGAACTCTGGACAGTGTGTGTTAGCCTGCCTCTTTTTCCTGTCTCTACGTCTGCCATCACTGCAGTGCAGAAAAATAAGCTGTTGTGTTTGGGAAAGTGACTGACAGCAGGCAGCAAACAGCCAGACGGCAGCTGAGATCTGATTCAGTGAGATCAACAAACTCTGCCTCTGCTGCTGTAATGCGCTCTGCTCCACACTGTCAGAGAGTGACAGCTTTACTGACGGACTGGCTGAGGGACTGGCTGACAAAGTGCCTGACTGAATGACCATTCAACTTTCTTTTCTTATCTTTCTTGATCTTTTTCTCTTTCTTGTTTTCTTTCTTTCTTTCTTTCTTTCTTTCTTCGAGCTACATTTAGCCTTTTTGCCCCATGTATACCACTATCAGGCTGTCTACTGTGAACAGTGTTAAGTAATAATGGAAAAGGCCTTTAGGGCAATCACACTTAATTTTGTAACTCTAATTTCCCAATACGCCCAGACTAAGAAAAAAAAAAAAATCTATTAATTTATCCACACACACCAGAAAGGATACAGACACACACTCATACACACACACACAGACCTAATCACAGGGGTACGCCCACACAAATAAATACATGAGTGGCATTTATGTGTATACACACAAACATACTATATGTTCTTTCATAAATGTTCACTGACACTTAGGAAAGCACAGTAACTAATGTGCACACGAGCACACACACATCATGTTAATTGGAAGTGTGGTCGGGGCTATTATGAGTTAATTACTTTCTTTAACCTGATTCAGTCTCTAGTAAAGGCAGAATTAACCACAGAGTACTGTGTGTGTGTGTGTGTGTGTGTGTGTGTGTGTGTGTGTGTGTGTGTGTGTGCGTGTGTGCCTGCAGTTATTGGATCTGAGAGTAGAAACTGTGAGCGTTTTCACATCTATGTACGTATTTTCCCTCGACACAGTAGCACTGACCCCTATTAAAGTGTATTAATAGGCAAGCTAAATGTTTAGCATGAAAATTTAAGAGCTTACAGCCAAGATAATACTCTATTAAGACTGCATGTGTGTATGAGTGTGTTGACATACACACTAGCACAGACAGGGTTATCTGGGCTTGCTTGAGGCTGAAATGGAGATTTCCTTGTCTAGAATTTGCTGATCATTTTCTTTCACATTACCTGTGTTATAATGCTGTTATTTAGATGGATTTGCTCTCTGTGTTACCTGCAATATGACATCCCGGCTTCATTGTATCCTGTGAATCATCACACATTACACCTCAGTTCACACATTTAACGTCACCATTGACTCATCTGGCAGCAGAAGCAGTTGAATTGCTACAACAGACAGAGAGCTAACCTGTGTAATGGGTTTTCCATTTTACCACTACATCAAACAAGACAAAGACCCTGAATGAGCCTGTACCTGACCCTGTCAGATCTGACATCTTACAATACGTGTCCAACACCTCTAATATTTGGCACACTGGACGGGTTCATTATGTTACTAGGCGCTTACAAATTGCAAATTACAAATCTGTCCAAAACAGGACCAAACAGGGCAAAAAGTTCTGTTTAGTGTCTTGAAGAAATTGGCAGCCAGGCCATATGTCAGACACACTTTGTGTTAACCATATGGAAGCAAAATCTTGTCAATTATAAATCATAGTGTGTGTTTGTTTTTTTTGCCATGCTAACGACATGGCTCTATGGATGGTATGGAGGATAGAGGAAAAGTCAGGTGGTCATTAAGGTTTATAGTTTGGGAAACATGAATGTTATAACAATCCATTCAATAGTTGTTGAGATGTTTCAGTCTGGACCAAAGTGGTGGACCTACTGGCTGACCAACAGACAGACCTACATGAGGGTGATATTTGTGGCTTTGAGCGATATGTCTCAACAACTACTGGATGGATTTCCATCCAGTATTTATTGGGATTGAGACATTCAGGATGAATTAAAATAATTTTGGTGATCCCCGACTTTTCCTCTAGCGCCATCATCAGGCCAAAAAGTTTGTCCAGTACTTTGGTTTATGTCCAAATACCTGCAAAACCTAATTACACTCCCTTCAGCCTCAGTTGTAATTTGTGTTTAGTGCTAATTATCAAATATTAACATGCTAACATGTGAAAATGAGATGGTGATCATGGTAAACAGTATAATTGCTAAACATCAGTATGTTAGCATTGTCATTGTGAGCATATTGCCAAGCTAGTGATAGCATTTCGCCCAAAGCACCACTGAGCACAAGTACAGCCTCATAGAGCCTCTAGAATGGCTTTAGATTCTTTGTCTTGTTTAAACAATCATTGGATTTATGTCAGAATTTTAATAGCTATGCAAATGATTTTTGTCATTTTATACAAGGTGCATATAGTGTCAAGTACAGCTCAACCCTTCGACTCTTGCATTTCGATCAGAAGAAGAAGGCAGAGCACAGGGTTAGAGTCTGTGCACTGTCCCTGAATCATTGCATAGCTCCAGGCTGAATTGGCCTAATAAGCCAGTCACCACCAGCCTCTTGGATATTCATCAGCCTCTCCACTACTGGGTCAACCTCAATAGTCAGCCCCTGCCATGACTCTGAGAATATTTTAGACAGATCTTGCTTTACTTTAGAGTGTGATCATCTGATTCGAAAACTAAACAATTTAATTGGTGTGACAACATGTGAGTTTGTTTGATGGTATCAAACAAACCCTGGAGCAGCCAGGGTGATAGTCACAGCCATTAGGATTAGTGGCTTTGGCAGACATTTTTTAAGCTACACTCGGCATGATTTTTATGTTTAAAACACCCACTTATCAGTCTCAAATGCTAATTAGGAGAACAGAGACAACCACACTGTACCTATAAAGACCCTATAGGATGACCTTATTTGCATGCAACTGAAGAACTGATTTTTTTTTTGCCTGCTACAGCATACATATCCGCTCTGTAAATCACTTGTCCTTTGTCCTCAGATCAGAAACCAAAAGGAAGAAATTGATTTGATATTTTTCAGTTTCATGATGGTGCCCACTAGTTTTGCAGTAATTTGATGGAATACCATTTATCCATCTACGTAGATGGAGACCTTATTTCAACAGCCAATCAAATCTTGCACAGCAGTAATGTCAGAGCAGATGGCCACACTGAGCCAGACAGCAGCCTGCTACACAACACAAGAGCCACAGACTCAACAACCCACATTAGCTGCTAAAGTCTCCTTCTTATCTAACTTACAAACATGAACACATCACATGAACAAGCCACCAAACAAACACTCACCATGGAAAAGTGCCCTGCTAAAGTCAGTTTGCAGGCTAATACTAGATAGCTAATTAGCTGCTCAGTCGCAGCACATTAAAAAGCATGTAAACATACAATAAATACAATACAATAAACTTACAATAAACTGGTCCTAACAATGTGGTCCTTACTCAATACCACTAACACCACGCTGTCTGCCCATGATAGGTAGGCTACAGCACAAGGTTGTTCACTTTGTCTCTCGTAAAGATAAACATGATCCCCAGACAATGAAGTTTACTGACTTTTCATCTAGCGCCATAATCAGGTCAAAATTTGTATCGTCCAATATTTTGGTTTTTGACAAAATACCTGAAAAAAAAAAACAATGTCACTCCTATCAGCTGTAGACTCTTAGTCTTGTCTACATATAGGCCTATTGAATATTACTTTTTTTGAATGTAACTTTTTCAATGTACATTGAAGCTCTGTCGAGATAAAACTGAATAACAACAATGGCTGATACATAACTGCCACCACAGACTAAAAAGACATAAACAAAAAAACAAAAAAAAGTTAGCACCCACTAACACTTCCTGGTAAATATTTAACCCTTTAAACCAGATTGACACAAGTTGCATCAAAATCTCACCCCTTCTTGTTTTGGAAACCAAAAAACCCACAAATCATCAAAAAGCATGTATGGTACCACTCACTTTCCAACTGATGGTATTTCTGAGTAGCCAAACTTCTACTACTTTTCTACTAATAACAATACACATGTACAATATGTCATGTTTAGCTAAGACACAGTGATTATGCCATAAGCCTGTAAATAAAGACAGTGAAAACCAGGCAAAAACTGCCTATGGTTCAAAGGGTTAAATGAATTATGTAGTGTGGTGAAACTAAGAAAGACTACACAGTGTTCAACTTGGAGTTCATTCTGGAGAGAAATTTACAGCAGCCTGCATTAAGACGTTCTTTGATGGTGACTCACTTTATTGCGTCAAGCTCATGTATTGTCTGTTGCTTGAATAATTTTAATCTACAAAGAAATTCTGCATATTCCTCCATTCTCGTTGCATGCATTTGTGTCCCTTCTACTTTCTTCACATTCTGTCAGTGTAAATATGGTGAAAATATACCCACTGTCTGGTAAAATGTCTCTCACTTTTAAAGTAATCAAATTTTTATGCGTCTGCTCTCAAACATCTTGCAATGTGATGTGCCTCAAAAATGTGAAAAGCAACAAGCACTCACACAAGGACCATGATATGAATAGGAGTGTGGAATATGTGGACACAGAAGTGGTGACTGTGGACAAACTCAGTGAATATAATAACCTTTGTCTCTGTAAGAAGGGTATTTGGATTTAATAGTTGTCTTACATCCTTGTTGCATCACTTGTTTGTTTTCTAATTCTCACCCACATAGTGTTTTTGTTTATGCTGTTACCACATAATCTGCCAGATTAATACATTTCTAACCTCCTCAGAGAGTCTATTTTCACAGTTTGCACTGTTTGGATACATTATGAAAACAAATCATACTTTGAATTCAACTTTACAAATTTTGAAATGGACCTCTTCATCTGAATGACATCTGAATGACAAGCAGCTTAAAGTTACTCAGTGTCAATATTATTCACAGTACCATGCAGAGGATGAGCAGGCAGACATTGCTTTCAGTTTGATAGCCCATAAATCATGGCCATGGTGAAACACAGTGGAAAGTGTGCGTCTTCGCCTCAGCTAAAATTTTAGAAGAGCTGCTCAAAAACTGTAATTATCTATGTACTATGTAACTATCCATAGCACATTAATGCACAGAAAAAATAGTATATTAATAGGGACATAGTATCCAGTGGGGAAAGTGAGGCTGCATGTGATCTGTAAATCCTCAAGCACATTTATGCAGAATTCACATTGGTTTTTACGTTGCCTGCCTGTTGAAACACAATTTCAGTGTCCCCTTGTGCGCACAAAGCAGCAACTAAACTAAAATCAACCTGTGGAGGTAAGAAGATAAAAACAAACGCTCTGCAGAGAAAGTACTGGCAGATGTGTTGGCAAAAAGTACTGGCAGATGGGGATGGTCATCTACAGTATCTGAAACCTGACGCATAATTAATAACATTTTGAATAAACATTAGAAAGTAAGTAGCAATCAGCCTGCACATGTTAAGCCCATAGACTTTTTCTCCTCGTTTTGCAGTTTTTGACCAAGTCAGCAGCATCTGAGCTTGTTGCTCAGATATAGATCCTGTTGTTTATGCAGCTGTAACGTTATTTCCATGCAAGTTTCAGATTTAAATACAGAAAATGAGATACTTCATCTGTTCTAAACATTAATATGAGCATGCACATTAGCTGTCGTGCACATTCATGTTCCCTGGGCAGTCTCCCTTGCTAAAAATAAGTTCCTATGCACATGTCATAAATAATATTTGTTGTCCTTTACTATCCTCATCAGTGCTTAATATTAACTAATGAACAGAAATATCATCATTCTAAAGTAAAAAAATCTGTTCATCTGAGCTCCAGTGTCACTAATACTGCTGAGGTCAGAGGTCCTTTTTTCACTGGACACTGGTATTAAAAAGTAATCAGAATGTGAAACACTTTTATATTTCTGCTAAATGTTCACAAG
Organism: Oplegnathus fasciatus; assembly: GCA_003416845.1. Lineage (NCBI taxonomy): Eukaryota > Metazoa > Chordata > Actinopteri > Centrarchiformes > Oplegnathidae > Oplegnathus > Oplegnathus fasciatus. The sequence continues at coordinate 641,161 of NTHP01000166.1, forward strand.
GTTCTTTTTTATGTCACTTTAGCTTCAGGGTCTTTTCTACAACTAAAGAGGAAAATTGTAAACTTTAGATTGGCTTACGATAAAGACAAAGAAGATAAAATATGTAAGACTAAGTAAAGTTCTCTGTTAGGAAACAGAAAAGGTTTAAATACTTGAACCGAAAGTCAAGCTTTATTTTAGAAACAGTGCTTGTAACATGCAAGTTAGTCACAGAGTGATTTACATAGAAGATGGCACACTAATCCTGGTAATAAAAAAGTACAGTCAAAACAAAAGTAGACCAAGTTTGTCAAACTCCAGGAAGACGGGTGTGTGTGTGTGTGTGTGTGTGTGTGTGTGTGTGTGTGTGTGTGTAATTTTTTTTCTTTCCTTGTGAGCTGAACATCTTTGTTATCTGTTCCCCTGGTGGTGATGGAGACACATTGTTGCCAGATCGCTCAGGCCCCCTCCACCTCCCTAATCTGCAATATGTTCAGTTTGGCATGTCTGCTAATATTTGATACCTCTGGGGCACCTCAAAGACACACACACACACACACACAAACACACACACACAGATTTGCAATGTGCTCCATTTGGCAGATTGCCTCATAATTGGTACCTTTTGTACTTGTCCACTTGTGCACAAACACATGCAGACACACATTAGCATTATGATGCTTATGAGAACCCCTGTGCATTTCATTCATAAAATATCCCTGAATCTTAAAAAGGCCAAATCCTAAATGTTATAATCGTTTCTTCAAAAACTTAATTCTAGCTCCTTTATTTTGCAGAATTTGTCTAATTTTTTCTATCATTGTGAGGACATTTGGTCTCTATTCAAGAAAGAGAAGATTGCACATATTGGCAGTCTGCTGTGTGTGAGCCAGACAGACAGACAGGTGTAGTATGCCATATGTTGACTTGGTTAAAAGGTCAGACCTCTTGTGGTCTCATTATAGTATCCAGGTAGATTTTCAAGTCTCGCTGTTGCAGGTTGAAAAGCCAAGTCCCTCACACTGTCATTTCACTTGCACATTATTTATATCAGAACATTTCTCAGCACGTTGTGTATCTGGAGATTTTCTGCTGCATCTCACCATTCAAAGGAGACAGACTTTTGGTTTTAAAAGAGAGAGACAGACGGACAGACTGGGAACGAGAGAGATTGCATTATGACAAGCAGAGGAGGAACAGACTTTAAAGTGTGTGTATGTGTGTGTGTATGTAGTATTTTTCAATGACAGGATCTATAAAGCGGTCTCTCCCCGCTGAGTCAGCATGTCTGAACACACACATCAGTACGCACTGTATTTTAGATAAAACAGACACTCGTGCACAAACCCACAAACACCCACAAGACATGGCTCAGGTTGTTTGTCTAAAATTAATATAATATCTATCTATAACTTAACAAGATTTATTTATATAACAAATTATATTACTCTTATCAGGAGGCAATAAACTGGAAAATAAATTCATTCATGTGCTTGACAGGAACTTGCCTAGCTCCCATTAGCTGAGTTTATTCTGGCAGAGGTTAGCTGTGTTATGGTGCGGTTTGGTTTGGAACTTCCTTGAGTGGCCAAACCAAACCAGCCAACAGCAGGATTTGGAAATAATGAGCACAAGCCAGGCCAGACCAGGCCACTGACAGTTTGTTATTATTTTACCAGCATTTAGTTTCTCCAAACACACATTTTAATATCCCAGAGGGCTACCGTTTGCAAGCTGACAGCCAGCGAAAACATGACATAAACACAAAAAAATCATACCTAAAAACACACAGAGGATAGAATTTTAATCAGTTTGATCAGCTTGAAAATACTGCATATATCTACACTCAATATGTGGTATAAATGAGATGCAACATAATTTTATCTACAAACTAGGAAAAGGAAGAATAGAGAATGACCATTATCTGCTAGGTTGTGGTTAGCTTTGGCCAGATTGTGGATGAGTTTGGCTCGGTCACACTCCAGCCAGGTTTGGCCTGTCTGTAAAGACAATAGAGACACTGGTTGTGAGCCAGTAGCTCAAAAGACCGTGTCTCTGTGCCACTGGTATATTAGGCCATGGCAAAGTTTTACCTCCTCTCCCAGCCAGTAAAGTCAAGTCAAACTTTATGTGGCACATTTACACAGGTAAGCTCATTTGTGTAAAAGGTAAGAAACAGAAGAGGGACTCAACATGAAGCCTGAAACCCACAACACGGTAGTATTTTTGGAAATAGGCAACACACTTGGATGCAGAACACAGATAGTGTATGTGATGGCATAAACAATGTGGGTTTTTAAAAGCAAGTATTTTTGCACCATAGCTACAAATACTGTTTTCTTTATTTGACTATTTTTATGCCAAGAAATGCATCCAAGAGAAAACAGGCCAATATAACTCTCCAGTGAAACACAGAAAAACTGTAATACTAATCTGACCTTTCAGTGCCACTTATTATCTAATCTTAGCAAAGGTCTTCCAATAGAAAACTGGTATAATATTGACCAGTTTTGCAATATGCCATCAATCAAACTGCATCATATCTATTGTATCTATTGTGTTACTGAATATGCTGATGGGGTAAATCACATTTTTTAATGAAACACCAGTATCTGCAAACACACATGGACATGTGTAACCTTTTGGACTACAGTAAAAGTCTGTTGTTTTGAGCAGGGTTGTAAGAACACTAGATGTATTATATTATTATTTGTATGTACTTGGTGATCTTTGATGTCAGTGTCTATGATGTACTCTTATTATATACAGTATATACTGTATATACAGTGTACACACACACACAATGCACGTTAACATGTTGCCATAACTTGAATGATACACTCAAATTAAAGTGCTGAAAGGAACATATCTTTTAATCCCCTGTATGTAATGCTCTCAAATTCTAATCTATGTCTTTAGAGTCCAGATGTCATCAAAATCTGGTTGAATTTAATGTTCAGACATAAAAACGACATAATTAATTGCAGCATAGCAATGGGTGGAAAATGTTGTCACAGGAGAGTTCATCATTGAGGATTTAGCTCACAATCATCAGCAACTGGCAAACAGAAAATAGCAGGAAGACTGCAGGTAGTATTTGACATATTACAACCTGGTGACCCAAAACCGGCTACAAGCTCTAAAAATACAAAACCATAATGTTTTGTTAGAAGCACAATCTGCACTCTAATGTAAACCTGCTATAACTCCCAAACTGTCTATAAGGCCTTAAAATAGACAAATAACACACAAACCATATATAGAATAAATTTATACTGAGATCCAGTCTCAATAAAAGTTATTAAAGATCCCCTCCACTCAAAAATGTGTTTTTCTTATGTTTATGTCCCCTAAAATATCTGACCATGACTATACTGACATTTAACTGTGCAAAGTTGGTCACTAGAGAGGTATTTTCACATCCCTCTACTGAAGGGGGAGAGCACCTCCCTAAAATCTGAGATTCAAACATACACTGGGCAAGCTAGATTTGGGACGTCACAAATCCGACAGTCAGTCGCTGTCTAATAAAATGCAGGCAAAGAAACCTGAAACCTCCGGCGCAGAGCAGACTTGTCAGTACAGAGAGAGAGAGTTTGCATTAGCATAGTGAAAGACAGCAAACATGGTAGACTTTTGGGATGTAAACCGAACCCTGGAGTTCCCTTATAACATCATAGCAGATATTATTGTATGTTTCACAACCACTAACGCTGTGTCAGCCACTGCCTGTTAAAGCTTGGGTAGGCAATGTCTTTTAGAAGCATTTTTTGTTATATTTGTAGATATTCTCTTTACATCCAGACAGCAATCAATAATTCAGGTGCTCTTACAAAAAAAGGAAAAAAGTCCAGTGTGTGTGGCTTTCAATGGACTGTAATAAGCCCGTCCGATCATTTCATTCGGTCCGAGTGAAATGATTGGACCGGCTGCCTGCCTGTCCAGCTACGCATCTGGCTACCTGCGCGCACTCTGACCCTGACCTCTGACCCTGCACTCACTGCGTATGCCCGTCGTCTTCCACACGGCTAGGCAGCTACAGCTAGCGAACTAGTCACACAAGAATGGCAGAGAAAGAAAAGAAAGACAGAAGAAGAAAAGGCTGCGACCAAAAAGAGGTTGGATAAAGCAAGAGGTCAAACCAGAGTCAACATCTTATGGATTTTCAGAACGGTGAGAAGAACTGAGGGAGTTGAAGGACTGAAAAGTGACGCTGCGAGTACTAACAACAGCCATGTCGGTTGTTTACATTCATTATGATGATGTTCGGTGTTTTCAAACATGTGAATGAGACGTGAGGTAGTTGGACACGGTTAGTGACGACAACGATGCGCTGCGCTCCTCTCCCCACCGCTCTCTCGTGGACTCGTCCTCCAGCTGTAGTCAGGCAGTGCGCGTTTGTGTGTTTTGAGGGGAGTGGCTTTGGAGGGAGACCTGAAGGAGGGGAGCGCTCGTATACTTTCAAAATCTAGCTTACTCTTGCTGGTTTCTTCAACATTACCAACCCTAGCTTTAAGAGCTAACAAGCAAACAAACAACATAAACAAATACAAGATGCTAACTACACTTATCATTCTGATACGTCTGCTAGTCACTGATTTTGGTGCACAACAGACTCCTACTCTGAGTCTGGGTCTGACTGAGCCTCAAACATGTAAGCTCCAGGTACTTTGGGTGGAAACGCGGTTTATGTCTGAATATCTCCGATGTTTAACACTTAATGTTTTACGATAGCCATCTTAATGCGCCGCTCTCTCACCGGTCATCAAGCAGCGGTGGTGGGCGGGGCCGAGGCCAGATCCTGAATTTCTCAATGTGGGAAAACCATGTTAAACAAAATATTAATCATAGAGTATTTTTTACATACTTTAAAACAAGACTGGAGGGGAACTTTAATGTTTTCTGATGGTGTTAACACCTGTAATTTATGTGACCAAAAACTGTTGATTGGGCTTTTAAACATGCAGTTGATCACAGTCTGTTTTGAAATCCTATCAGTCAAGATGTGATTGCACTTCTTAAAGACAGGCACATACAGTTATATATCAGGGAAATATTTGTTGGAAAAACAAGAACTTTGCACCATACCTTTGGCAATGAAACAATATTTTTTTATCTGATTCTATGAAAATACTCAAGTTTGTATTTGATTTCTATTTGATATTATTTATTTGTAAAATGTAAAGTATGGAGTTAGAGTAAGACTTCATTAAGCTTGTAGAAATAGTCATCTTGCTAGAGGCCTGCTGGCTGGTGAACTCAGCAGCAGCCTTGAAGGCAGGAGACACAAAGCCTGAACACACAGTCCTGCTCCTCCTGCTAAGTACCAGCATGTCTCTCAAACATCACGATCGTCTCCAGACGTCTCGTCCTGGAGCTTTGGAGCAGCAGTTGGACTGAGCCCCGAAGGTGAGGCTGAGTTTAGCGCTAATCTGCTGTGAAAAGATCTGTGGGGAGGTTGTAGATGCTGCTGGGATGTTGGAATGATCAACGTACAGCTGTCACTTCATTTCCTCAACATCATCATCATCACTGTTCACCAGAGCGTGGCGAAAATTGGTACCCTAAAGGAAGAGCATGGAGCAGTGTCTTCCTCTGAAGTCATTTAAGACCACCACATCATGCTGACAATTGGTACCTTTGGGACAGTTGATGGAGCTTGATATAAAGCCTGGATACACAGTCCAGCTTGTCTCTCTTAGAGTGAAGACACACAGAATGTGGTACAACAAAGGCAACATTTTGTGGCCTATAGAGACTATCAATCAAGACTTTTTTTATTGATCCTATTGGCTCAAATTCTGATGATACAAAGAGTAATTTCGGGGTTTGTCATCACATCTTTTTGGACCAGTGAGCATCACATGACCTGTAATCCCAACTGTGGGCGCTGCACCAAAATTGCCTCACAGCCCAGCACTGTTCTAGGGACCTCCAAAAACTATTAAAACATCACTAAGCCACATTGTTACACTGGGTGACTGTAGTTTATTTTTACTAAACACACACCATCTTGCTGCCAGAAATACTCACTGGCACACCAAATCTGCAGCTGAAAATAGTCCCCAACAAATACACTATTTACTTCAGTTTGTGTAATGTTTGTTAAATACTGCAGTGCTCAGCTTTTTAAAAAAAGCATTTAGCCATTTTTAAAATGAAAGTATATATCTGAGACCCTTCAGTAGGAATCAATGGGCTTGGGGCCAAAGACAGGGTAATGAAGTCGCAATAACAAAATCACCCTTATCCTTATAAGAACACAGACACACTGTCCCTCTCTCTTTAAACTGTTAAAGTAATCTGATGAATCAGTTCTCAGATAAAAACGCCACATAAATAAATGGGTATGGCTATGATAAGTGTATGACATCCAACAAATGGATCAGCTGTTGTTGCTGAGAGCTGAGGATCTCCTGCCTGAGTGTGTGTTACATCACCTTAGAGCATTTCATTAAAACGCTTTCATAATATCTGTCTGCTAGTAATGAATGATTTTACATTTTTTGTCTGTCTTGCCTCAGTCTCTTTTCATATAACTACTCTTCCTGTAGCTTCTTTCTCTCTCCCTGTATTTCTTTCACAGAGCATACAGATAAGTGAATATGAAACAGGCATCATTATGTTTTCCAGTCTTTTACAAACACAAATCCGACGCCCCTCGGCTAAGCAATGAATATTTCCTCAGCATGTTTTACACTCCCCCTATGCAAGGACACACACACACTCTGCAGGCACAGAAATTCATACTGCACATGCACACCATTCAATTCCATTGCGAAGAGCAATCTTAGCATAGTCATCAGTTTCTCACCTTCTCAGTACTGATTCCTCCATATTGTTTTAGAGACATTATTTAGAGGTTTTTTATACATTTTTGTAAACTAAAAAACTTCTCTTTGAGTCTCTCTCAGCACTTTTTTTCAAGACTCAGCTCGTCCTTCCTTTAAAGATGCCAAATCTTTACTTTTTTTTTTTCTTTGCCAGCCTGATGTTGTGGGAGGATGTGCCATGTAATGACACAAAGGTTAGCCAGTTTTTAGAGGGTACTCTACTTGATTCAAGCTGCTCATTTACATTACAGGTGGCATAGACAGCATACACTAGCATGCCTAATGACTTTACATGCCAATTATTTGGAAAAATCTATTAAGGATTCCTGCTGACCAACTGTGAGTCACGACATCCTCTTGAACAATACTACCAGTTTTTCAGAGCTGCATTTTGGATGAAAAGTTTCTAGTTTAAGTTCTTTACACATCTTTAAAGCACTACAGAATCTTTGCAATGAAAATGATGGACAGTCGGATAGAATGTCTTAAAATGTTTTGTATTCTATAGAGCCGTCCCTTTTCTTAATTATAATTTAGATATAAGGAGGAATATGAGATAGAGACCTTTTTCACACACTTTGGATTCCATCGGCGACATGTGCCTGAGCGTGGCTCTTTGGGGGCAATGCTGATCTGTTGATCTGTCGGTCAGTCTACCACTTCTAGACAGAAATATCTCGACCACTATTGTATGGACTGTTATGAAATGTTTGCAGACATTCATAGACCCCAGAGGGTGACGCCTACTGACTCACATTACACTAGCAAGCGTGACTCCAGCAGGAGCAAATAGAGCATTTGTTGGGGACTATTCACACTGTGCTCATGTTCATGGTAATGAAGAAACATGTCACTGCAGTGTTGCTCACTAATGTTTTTTTAATAGACAACAATGGAGCTCTATGACACAGAGGAATAAGCCATATCAAGCTTTGGATACACACACAATACTTGGTTTTAGTCTTTCATGGGATTTGTTGACTATATTAAAAACACAGAATATTGCCAGCTTTATCCCTTTAATAGCTGGCTGGATATAAAATCTCATTTGACTGTAACAGCTGAAACACTGAAGAAGTTTATCAAGTCCATCTACTATTCATTAGCAACAGTTCAGCAAAGTATTGATCCCTGACTTCACAGATTAGAGTCTTTGTTGTTTGATCTGTACTTTTGGGAAACCATTTCAGGATAAGAGGCAGAATGTGGATTCCTCCTTAATGTTGTTCCATTTTTGAAATGCCTATTGGCATCTGAATGTATTTCCACCCTCAACTATTTGCAGTTAATTTGCTCAATGAAGTCATTAGTGACATCAAATGATCAATTTATGTGTAAAGGATGGTAAGTTTGTCTTCTATTTTAACACTTTTAAGAACATGTACTTTCTGTTTGTTTGAGCCTCTTTTCCAGCTAAAATAGACTCTTGCTCAAAGTAGCTTGATGATGATGAAAATAATCCTGTAGTATTACATTATTTTTATCAGTTACTGCCAGTCAAGACACGTATTGATACATTCACAGTGATGGGAGACAAAATATTCGGAGAGAGTTTTGGCTGAAGAGGGACACAAAGCTACACACACACACACACACACACAATCACCCACACTCAGGTATGCAGATACGCACTCGTCCACACAGTGCAGACCAGAACACTTCATAGTTTATGCCTGCACATATTTGTATTTGACAGCTTACCTCGCCTAAATCTGGAGCCTTCTCTGCTCAGGTTCAGAGGTCTGTTTGTGCTTCTTGAAAACAATTCAAAAACAAATTAGCCTGCCACTTCTAGTCAACAACACAGACACATGGATTCCTACAAGCTTACACTGCCAGGAGTTGACACGTAAAATGGTAATTCCGGACATCATGAGAGAGATGGAGCCTTTTTTTTTTAAATGTCTGCTCAGCCATCTCTACTCGTATGAGCTACTCACTTCTATTTATTGAAAACAGAGAGTGGCAAATTGTTCGTTTCAGAAAGAAGTCAAACATGCAGTGTCACACATGAGGACCTTATTTAGTAAAGTGAGTTTCATTGTAAATCTGAAGAGGCAAAACGTTTCCTAGTAACTATGTTTATACACTACTCTTTTGTTTTTTGCCAAGTATGTTTTGCAGGAAACGTAATTGCTGCTTTGATTTTGCTCTCTGGCGAGGTTTTTTTTTTCTTCCTGTAAATGAAGAGCTATGTTGTTGAACCGCACTTAAGTAATAGGAAGTAGAGGTGTTCAGTACATGTACTGTATGAACAAATCTTTAACACAGAATCCTTAAACTGAAGTTAAAAGCTTACTGAGACAGCAAACCCACACAAACAATCATGATATGATAATTCTGTTGCAAGTAGGTGACTGCTAAGCTGTTAAACTTTAGTACTGAACTGAACGCAACAGTTTGAACTAGCAGCATACTTAACTTACCACTGAACAGGCAGAATCGGCACAGAACGTCGCAGCTTTATGAACAGTGAAACGACTACGTGGTGTACAAACTGAAAAGCAGTTCAACAATGATGCGGTTGCTTATTTTAGAAGAAAAATGAACAACCTACATAGTCAGTGAATCTCTGAACTGAACTCAACAAAACGATTGGAATCAGCAAAGTGATTTGTGATTTCCACCTCTGATAGGGAGGTTTTCGGGATGGACAGTAGGTGTTCATATCCTGAGTCCCACATGTAGCAGCAAAGCTTTGGTTAAGGTTAGGGAAAGATCGTGGTTTTGTTTAAATGTTAATAAAACAAACATGTCGCATCTCATGCCTTGAAATTTTCAATATTTAACCAAGACTACAATGTTTTCCTCACCTCAATCATTAACACATTTTTCATTTATATACGTAGACATTAACGGGGACAGAAAGAGAGAGAGAGTAAATGAACATTGAAAATGATTGAGCAGGGAGAGTTGCTTAAACGTAACCATAAAAAAAACATAAAAAATCTATTTTTGGGAAAACAAATGAAATACTTTCTCAGTGAATATTTTGCAGATACTTTCAGTGTGAACATTCTGTGACTTTGCAGATGCGTTCATTAGTAATGTTTCGGTATTGTGTTTACAAAAACATAATTCAGGCTACTGTATGTTTGTCCCTAAATGTATTTTCTATTTCAAATTATTAAGGTAATTTACAGGGTTGCATATTAAATGTGGTGGCTAAAGGTGATGGTGGTGATAGTGAAAGGTAATTGAATTTAGTATTCGGCATTTCATATGATTTTATATGGATAAGTGAGTGCATATTGGAAAGGTCAATAATATGAAGAAATTATGAGAGTGATTGTAATATCATGCCTGTGGCTACACAAGTGAACTCTCTCTCTCTCTCTCTCTCTCTCTCTCTCTCTCTCTCTCTCTCTCTCTCTCTTCTACTCTTATGTCTATAATTGACTTAACCTGGTCAATCTGACTCTTATTCAAAAGCATCTGAGGACGTTATTTTGAGGAATATGTCCAAACTTACTGCAAGACACACACACACCTATAATAAAAGACACTACTACAACTCTTATCCACTTTGTCCAGATGGAAACAGCTGCTGCAGAAGAACAGAAGAAGAGAGAAAATAGGATATGTTGAGCAGCAGACATCAGCCTTTGTTTTATTAGACAGTTCACAGTGCATAGAGACAAGAAAAACGTAATGTAACAAGCAATAAAGCCTCCAGGTAAAAACCCAAAAAGTGACTCTTACATGGTATCCACTCATTTTGGAGTCTGCACGACACTGCTTTGAATATTTCATACACCACTTTTTGTACCTGTGTAAGCACTTCTGGAGATGTGTCTCTGAGTATGTGTGACTCAACTGCTGCATGATATGATGAAAACCAAGAGGACTGGTCCTCACTCTCCAGAAGCATCTTTCAAAGTCCCTTTTGTCTTTTTTTTCCCCTTTGTAAACATTGAGAGCTGACACTATGTTCCAATTGTAAAGATGTTCTATATTCTATGACCCTGAGACTGAGCCAAACAATTGGAAATACGAGGGAAAATCAAGTCCAATACATTTATTTTTGCTGAAGGGTTGGATAGTGATGGAGAATTTATGTGTCACTCAAAAGTAAGAAAAAAAGAAAGAGACTAGCACACACACACACACACATAACCCAAAACACACACACAGAGCCGTACAACCCACAGGGACATGGAGCATCTGACAAGTGTCTTAAATTCTTTTAATACAGTTTTATTGAATTTTCACAGTGAAATACAGCAAACTCCTTCGTCCAAACCTAGTAAAAAGCCAGGAAGGCCCAAGGTGGCTTCAAAAGCACATCAGTGCGAAAATGAAAACTTTGCATCATTTCCCAACCCTCCTGGAACATTGCATTGAAACTGACAGTGACATGATGACAGATGAAACAACAGCTTTTCCTCAGAACCCCAATCTGCTAACAGTCATTTTGAATTCCACAACACAAATTGTAAGATTAAATGGACACGACTGTCTTCCTGTTGGGAGTTGGTGCAACTTTATGTGACAGGATGGTTTGTTGTAAACATAAAGAAGTCTATTTCTTTCCTTCTCTACATTCCTGCTCATTTTAGATGTAGCAGAACATTTAAGCCATGACCTTTGACCTCTTTACTTGTCAGCAGTCAACCCATATCTCTTTTACAGACAAGTGTGTGTTTTTAGCATTTGGTCCAAACCACCCAAAGCCTGTTTGTTGGTACTGCAGTGCTGATTTAAATCTGTACACAGTTACACACACAAAAATACACTACTTTTATGAAATGTACCCAGACCTCAACAGCAGTAAACACAGCTCGAGCCACTTGGACAGAGTTCAAACCCCCTCTGTACCAAGGCAGTATGTGTGGATTTTCAGCAGATGGGGACAGCAGCGGGGTGTGTGTGTGTGTGTGTGTGTGTGTGTGTGTGTGTGTGTATGCATGCGTCTGTAAGTGTGTGTGTACGTTTGTGGGGGTCCCTCAGTGCTTCCTCAGTGCTCTTCACAGAATGACCTCAGGAGTTGTGGGAGCAGACATGTTGGAGCCTTGCCAGCCTAACAGCTCTCTATACATACATTACAGTATGGCTCCAGAACCCATTCTGAACTTGTAATGTATCACTGGGGAAAACCCTTTCTGAGTTTGCACCCTTTGAGAGCCTTTAAAGTACTTTTGAAAACTTTCAAAGCTCTAACTACTCCAAACTAAATAAATGTAACCTGCGGCCGGGTACATTAACAAAGAAAAAAAGTGAAATACATTCATCATCTTGACTGAAAATTGATTCTTCTTTTTCTTTTAAAAACGACAACTTTAATGTCGTCTTGAGAAAAATACAAAAGATGTACATTTTATATATTTAATATGGGCTGACAGTAGGTATTTCTGAGACTAAACAGACAAATATTCACCCTGGGGAGCTCAAAATCTTGGCAAAGATGCATCTATGCCACTTTTAAACTTTTTTAAACTTGAGCAAAAATTTGCACATTTCCTGAGTCTTTATAACTCCAGTTCATGAATGCATAGAGACCAGAGGAAAAGGAAAGAAACCACAGGAATTCCCGGTGACTTTTAAGGTCACATTGCTGTTTGTGGCGAATAAACTCAGACTTTACAAGTGTTTGAAGCAGCAGCAGCAAATTTGTGTGATTTTAGTAAGACAAAAGGTCACTCTGAGTTCAGAGACCACCTCAAGAGTTGATGGAGGTTAAGAGAAATACTTCAAAACATCCAAAGTTTTCATCGCTATATGTTTTTAAAGCTGCACTAATCAGTATTTTCAAATTCAAAACTGGCAAAATGACTGTATGTGATGTGAAAGATGCTGATTTTGACAAACCCACTGAGAATTATCACCCAACTCTGCAGCCCCCCTCAGCTCTACAGCGCCTTTTAGCATCTTTCAGCTCATTGTTTTGGTTTTAAATTGGTCAGGTGGCCAGAGACACGACTCCAGATGAATCCTAATTCTGCTCTGTGTCTGCTGGATGTATAAATAAACATCTTTTGCTAAAAATGTGCCAAATTAACTTTAAAGGGTGATATGTTAGACTTTTTTCTTACAGCTTGCTGCACTGCTTCCAAGTGGCCAAATAATCAATGAGTGCAGGTTTAAGGAAATCCTATGTATCATTTCATATAAAGCATGTCTGCATCACTGAAATAGATTTTCATATCTCATTGTTTATTTATGACCAGGTGGCTCCAGTATTGATTAACAAAACCTAGCTTTTACATTCAGATCAATACATCTTCATCCCCATTGTTGATTTTCATGATGAATATGTATGGCATCACAATGTGTCCCTCCTCGCTTTCCTTTTATTTTGTGTGTGTGTGTGTGTTCTTTACTGTATTTGAAACACATTTCATGATGACAGATGAATACAACATTGACCAGCAAGAGTATCTAATGGAATGGATGTTGGAGACATGTTTCTCATTAAAACATAAAGGTTTGAATAATTACCCACCATGCATCACAGCAGGGTTGATACTGGGCCAAGGGGACAGAATCCATCGATCAGGAAGTGTATGTGTGCGTGTATGTCCGCGTTACTCTATTTGTCCCTCTGTGTGAGTGTTTGTTTGGGTGATGTGCTTACCTTGTTTTTTGGCAGCCACCTCGATCCTCATTAGGTTTCTGTGTGTGTGTGTGTGTGTGCGTGTGTGTGTGTGCGTGTGTGTGTGTGTGTGTGTGTGTGCGTGCGTGTGTTAGACTGAAGGAATATGGATTCTGTTGTTATCTCCCAATTTGCCAAGGTGCTTGTTTCAGGCAGCCATTGGAAACACTGACAATTTGTGAAAACTTCAGGAAGAGGCTATTGAAATAACATCACTTTCGTTAAAGCCATAAATTGCAGCAGATTGCAAGCACATGCTCCATGAGCCGCTAAGAGTGAGCATTTACACTGGGCATCAAGTTTGTTTTCACTTGAAAGATAAGAATTAAATTAATTGAGAGTTATGGGAGAAAAGATGCTTCCTACAATTCATCCAAAGACAAGCTCTCCTCTCAGGAAATGAGGTGATATTTAATTCAGAAAATTCACAGACTAATGATGGAAGACGAAGGTGTGTGTGCACGCACATGATGAGGGCGGTATGTAAATGTACAGTTTAATGACTGAGCATGACCTCGCTACTGACAGAAAGTCCATGTGTGTGTGTGTGAGAGAGAGAGAGAGACTTTGTCACTGTCTGGACCCTGCTCAATCATCTTCAATGTTCATTTACTCTCTCTCTCTTTCTGCCCCTGTTAATGTCTACGTATATAAATGAAAAATGTGTTAATGATTGAATATGGCCTGACAGTGACAGTGCGTTGACTGATGACGGAAGGAACAAACTCATTATTAAAGGTCTTATCACCTCTCAGCAGACGCAGTTACACACACACACACACACACACAGACACACACACACACACAGACCTCACGTCTTGCTCAATGTCATATATGCATTTGTCATCATAATCAACATTTTGGCCCCAACTCACCTTTTTTAAAAGTTGCACAAGGATCTTTGTAGGTCAAGGTTACCTGAAGTACCAAAAACTCACACACTGTTCCTCTGTACTGTATAGATATTAACATATCTGTACAAAATCTGGCACATACTGTAAATGGTCATAGCAGTACATTAGTACTAATACAGTTGTACTGTAGCAGTATAGTTGATGTAGTCGTGTTAATGACAGTAAAGGTGGTGGTATGAAGATCATAGTCACTGTAGAAGTGCTCATGGTATTTTTGGCAGTATTAGTACGACTACTGTAGGTGTTGTGATAGTGACCCCTGCCTGGCAGCACAATAGAACACTGAGTCATTGGCTCAGCTGCAGTGATTCTCAAAATATTTTTATTTTATTGATATTTCGGAATATAAATCAACAAGGAAACTGCTCTGACAAATTCACTTATCGCAATATTACAAACATTACAAACATACCAACCTACATCCATCCCATAAATACCACACAGTATCAACGGAAATTAAAGAAAAGACAGAAACAAGACGAGAAAAGAAAGAAGACATTGCCAGATCTTATAAAACCTTCCGGTTGAGCCTTGTAATAGTCCTCCTGCAATTATCTGCATGAGACAAAACTGCTCTCTCTAAAAAGGTCAGTTTCACATGTCACACATTTTCTAATCTGCACTAATTATTAAAGGATAATTCTGGTTTATTACAACCGAGGTAATTTTGGTCATCATACATTGAATATAGTGTCATCGCTAAAGAGAAGTCTAACAGGGCAAGAAACTTGAGCAGTCAGACAATCAGACCACAGTTTAGCCAGATTATCTGAACTTCTTTATTTGGAGGTAAAACAGAAGGTAATGCACCTGAAATGTCATTATAGTCAAACAATCAGTAAAAGTTGAACCAGGAAGTCGGTCTGTAAGTTTGTGTTTGTGTCAGAATCATCCCAAATAAGTTTGGCTAACCTGGGCTAACTGATAATATCCTTTACACGTGTAATGAGATGGGATATGTTAA
>NTHP01000166.1:656542-690226 GCA_003416845.1 Oplegnathus fasciatus
AAAAAAAAAAACTTACCATTTTGGCAATATCAGTAAAATGAGGATTGGCTGGCATAAATAATGACTTGAATTGACTATTTTTATTTACTACTGTTCTGTGTGACAGACTGATGGGCTTTCTTCCCACAAACACATTCCAAGACTGACTGTGAGTGTTTTTGCGTGTGTCTGTTAGATGACAGCAATTCAAGAAAGTATTTAAAAGTTGATGCATTTCTTGCCACTTCAGTGTCTTGACAGTTATTCCACCTGCTCAATGTGAGCCTTTGTGAAGGAGAGGGAGAGAGAGAGAGCACTCTAGCCTACAGATAGCAGAAAGATAATTAGCTAAATCTCCATGGGTGGTTGAGCTGCCCCCAGCCCCAACACTGGAAATAGTGTGCGTTCCCATCCATGCTGTCGGTGGGACCAGCGGCAGTTAGGTAAAAGTCCCAAACTGATTTAAATCAACTAATTAGAATCACTAACTATACACTCTCTCTTACACACACACACACATGCTGAGGTGGTGGTGGATGAAAGACGGAGTGGTAGCAGCGCCAGCTGTGCTTCTCAAGGATGTAGTTGGTCCACCCTGTATGTGTCGACTGTGTACTCTGCTCATTGTCTTTGTCACCATTTCCTGTTTTTTACTTGGGTTCTTCTTTTTCATTCATCTGATTTCTATTCGCTGCTCTCGCAGTTTCCTGGTGTCACTTCACATCTGCCTGTGGGAGTATTTCAGCTGGTGACAGGGAGAGACATCTCTGGGGTCACAGCCAAATGGATTTTTCATTGTAACCGTCTGAAGAGCATTTTACGTTCTATTGAGACTCATCAGCAGGCTTGGATTGCCATTTCTGTCTGATGAAATTAAATTTGAAATAAGAGGATCCATTTCATGTTCCTGTTGCACCTTTTCATTGTGACGGTGTTACATCATGTTTGATGAAAATGACAGACAGGCTACATTTCAAGGCTCTCAAGTAGAGAGTTCTTCTGTCCCATTCGTTTTTTTCCATTTTAACAGTCCTTTGAGGGAAAATTGACAGGTTTCGATATGTCATTTAAATTAAACCAATAAGTCTTAGAGCTGCAACACTCTCATGTTTAAAATACACCAAAGATAACAATCTACCAGAGACACAGAAATGAGTCCAGAACAGTGCTTTCATAGCAGTTTGAAAACTCATGAAGAACAACCACTGGCATCCTCCTCCTGCTTGATTTATACTTATAACTCAGCTTTAAAAAAACAAATACATCACTAGGTGATATTTTGTGTACAAGACCTTATGATATGATATTATATTGTGATGTTACAACCTCTCAAAACATTTTAAAGTGCTAGTGTGTGCGCTTTAGCCAGTTAAACTTGCTCACCTGGTACCTGTCACATCCAAGCTC
Source organism: Oplegnathus fasciatus (assembly GCA_003416845.1). Classification (NCBI taxonomy): domain Eukaryota; kingdom Metazoa; phylum Chordata; class Actinopteri; order Centrarchiformes; family Oplegnathidae; genus Oplegnathus; species Oplegnathus fasciatus. The sequence goes on from NTHP01000166.1 coordinate 657,929, forward strand.
ATCAAGTGTTTTTCTTCTGCCTCTGCAACTTCCTCCCCTCCCAACAGAGCCCTTCATTTTTAATTTATGTCTTTAATCATTCAGCTCTATGTGCAGAGTTAAGGGAGAGCACTTGTTTCCTCCATCAGGGTGTCCCTCCAGTGTGGCACTGCTCTGGAGCAGATGGTATTGGTGATAATGATCTACAATGCATACTCCTATGTGTGTATGTGAAAAGAGAGAGATGTATTTTGGTTTAATGTTTCTCCCACCTCAGCACTTGCACCAGGGTCACATTAAAGCCCATCGATCTCACACACACTTGCTTTACACAGTGTGTTCCACCCTCGGGCTCTAGCTCTCTCTCCAAAGAGTTGTCGTTGCATCAGAAATAGGCCTATGTATATTTCAGACAACACTAGAGCATCATAATGACATTACCATAAAGCTGGACTTGCATCATCTCTGCTATGACTCAGCTTCCTGTTTCCAAGAGACTTTTTTTTTTGCAGTCCAAAATGATTCACCCTTCACATTTTCTAAGTAGAAATTACATCCAAGAATGTTTGTGTCAAGTCTGCTTCGAAATAGCATTTAAAGGAGTACACCATCATTTAGGAAGATCAGCCCATTTATTGAATAATAATAAGAGGCACCAAAGTTATGCATATTTCTGGTAGGTTGTTGGCACCAAAGGTCAATGCTAACATACAGTATACACCAGTAACCGCTAACGCCGGGATTCCAGAGGACACGGCTGCGTCGTGTTCCGGTGTCGCCGCAGTTTTGTTCCTCCACACGGCTTCATACCCCACCAGGTGACCAAATGTTTAATTATAATTATTATTATAGCGGCAACTTAATGGACCTGTTCATTCATTTTTCTCTATTAATTCAAACTGCGATAGAAGGCTACTGGCTGAATTGACAATACGCCGACGTCAGACGCACGGCCATCTACAAATCAATCAATTACAGGTACAGGGAGACGCAGCTGGTGCGGGTGATGACGACAGGATGTATGTCATACATAGTTCTTTAGTGCGGTCAGATCAAATGTATACAAAAAACGTGAACTGTGGTTCGGACTTTCAGGTGTGAAAAGGCCACAGTGGCAGGCAGTGAAAAAGTTAATTTCAGACCCTGCATATATGCCTGTTATTCATAAAGGAAGGCAGCTGACTCCAGCTGACTCCCAACTCAAATAGAAACTATCACAGCACAGAGATAAATATTCATACATGGCACACATGTATACTCTCTCTCTCGCACACACACACACAGGGTCACAGATTAAGACATATAAAAACATGCATGCAGACACATGCGGAAATGCATACATGTTACACTCACATGTATACATGTTCACAAACCCACACAAATACATTTGCATATCTGTGGGTACATTCTGTTGGCTCGCGTTCATTCCATAACTCAGATCACATGTACTGGCCCACTCAGCATACACACATAAACAAACACAGACACACACTCCTCTCAAAGTGTTAGTTTTTAATGACACGTTAATTCCCCATCTATTTAGAAGACCCGAATGATTCACAAAGACACACACAAAAACTCACACTTGTAAAGAAGGAGATGTACACAGACACACACAGTCCCACAAAAACACACATTCTTATATGCACACGGTGAAAATATTGTAGCATCGGTGACAGAGCGCTAACCAGCTATGATGGGTGGAAAATTACTTGTAAGATCTTAAACAGGCATAAAATGATCAAATATTGTTATTCCCCCTCAGCTCTGTTGCTGTCGAGGTTCCTCCGTTTTTAAAAAGGCAAAAAACAAGTTGAATGTAGGAAAAGAGAGCTACAGAAAGAAAGAGGGATAAAGTTATAAAGAGATAGAGGACCTGAGGGATACAGAGAGAAATGACAGACATACAAGGATAGCAAGGACAGTAACCAAATGATTTTTTGGCAGGTTGATAAAATCACAAGGTTATTTATCTGTTTAACGTCAGAGCTTCACTCAGTATTCACTAATGGGACACTGTTGCTTATAATGAGAAAAAGCATCTGGCTATATGCTTTGCATCAAACCAATGAAAATATTTTATTTTCCCTCAGGATTCTGCCATCAGGGTGACCGATTTGCACAAAAAGAAAGTCAAATTAGGGCGGATTCTGACAGGAATAAATTAGTCTTACTGTGAATAAGGCATGACACACGCGTCTAAATGTATCAGGAATAAACATTAATGTCTCTCGCTTCTCTGCTCCACCAGACATTTCATATTTCCCTAAAAGGTCAAATCAATTTGATATACAGAATATAGTATGTGATTATGCACACGGAACACCACAAAATGTACATATTTTTCACAGTTGTTTTTACAGGAAGGCTGACAGTATAGTTTATTCCAAACCTACTCAAATACTTCTTTTAAGTACAATTTTGAGGTTCTTGTACTTCAGTTGATTATTTCCATGGTTATTCTGTGCTACTTTACTACTACTATTTCAAAAGGAAATATTGTACTTTTTATTCCACCACAATTTTATGCCTGGTGTTACTTTGCAAAATAAGACTGTACATATTAAACATGCGATTGGCCTATTAAATATTTTACTAATATTATACATTAAAGTACCAAACATTAAGTTGCCACCTTAACCAAAATATCTATTATTAATAATACAATAATATATTTATATTTATATTTATATACAGACCCTGTACTGTACCATACAGTTGGGTGGTTCTCTCTTGATTTATGAATGATGCAGCATTATATATTATTTATTTACAAAGTTTTAACTGCTAAACTCCCTTTGTATATAACTATTTCTTTCAATTAACTTCTCAAATTACACCACTAGATCTCAGGACTGTATCACCTAAAAACACCCAGATATAGGACAGAATGGGGTAAAGCTACTTTCAGTGTCACAGCAACTCTTATATGGAATGAATTCCAAGATACAGCTGAGTTATCTTCTCTGGTGTCTTGTAAGATTTTTAAAGAGCTAGTTGTTGAAATATTGGAGAAGAAAAACATTTGTAACTGTTTCAAAATGTTTGTATGTGTATGTATGTAAGTATTGTTTGAATGTTCACTTTGTACTGCTGCAAAGTCCTCCTGGCAAAATAAGGCTATAGCAACAAAACCCCTGATTTTATTGAATTGAACAAGGGTGCATTTTATTGCTAATTAATTCAACTTTTCAGTTGTAAGAGAAAGAATATGTTATCTCTTCTTTCAAAAGTTATATAGTGTCGCTTTAAAGGTACCCTCTGGAGATTTTGACCACTAGTAGTCCTATGAAGCAAAATTTTGATGAGCGGGTTCTGTTTGTTTGTATCTCATGCATGAGGACACACATGCATGCAGGTGACAACATTCCTGTTTCACCCTATTCCACTCATTGGCAGATGGTACTGTAATGCACCAGCAAAACGTAGGAAAGAAGACAGCATGCTAGCAAACATTATGGTAAACAATGAAAGTTTTTTTTTTCTTCAGAAATGTTGACATTGCAAATTTTTTACGAGGACAGAAATTCATTCAACATGTTTCCTAGACGTCAAAGATGCACTCAAAGCTTTCTTGTGAGAAACACAGGAAACAAACAAACAGATCTTTGTTTAGAAGAAAACTCCACACAGTACCTTTAAACCGTAGAGGTGATTTTTTTTGTGAACCTGTACCATGACTGACCACTGTCTTTCTCCAGCATATTAATCAGTTGTGACATTATTAATATAGAGCCACAGCACTTACATCTTCTCACCTGAGTGCACAGCCTTCTATGACAACCCTTGTGAGTTTATACTTATACAAAATGTCTCTCAAATGAGATTTTATAACTCTCCCCCTGTGACAAAATAAAACGTCTAACGTGTCAAAGGTCAAATGAGACGGAAACTATTTGGTTATTTGCACTGGACAGAAAGCAGCAAAGGTCAAAATGAAGTGATCCTTAAAATTCTGAGGTCGTTCCATTTGCAGTACAAAACATTATAGGCCAGAGAGTAGGAATAATTAACATCATGCTGAGGAAAATTGTGAATATTGTTTAAATGTTAACAAATGTCCTCTTGTGTTCTGCTGCAATAGGAAAGTTCCCCGTGTTGTGAATCTTACTGTCATCAAATTTCAAAATGGAAAAAAGGTCACATTTGGTTTGACACACAAACTGTGTTCATCTGTGGAGATAAAGGCTGCAATAAGACAGTGTGTGTTTTAATCTACTTGGAGCACCTGGTGAGCTGAAATTATCAGATCAGGACAATTCAGATAGCGTCAAAGTGTTCTTAAATCACAGAAAAGTTACTCAAATGACTTGTGTTCTGTGCTCAAATGTTCTAAACTCTCTGGCGCTCACATAAGTTCATATCTGATGACATGCATGCACACATACTCAGACACACCTTTGAGTTCAAGAAAATGCCAGATATACTGTCTATCCCCTGTAATGATTGCAGTTGCAGATAAGCACGAAAACAAACTTTGACTACTCTGTCTAAGGTCTGTCTAGTGATTATTGTTCTGTCTGACCTAATGTGCTGGACTACACAGCACTACCTAACTGGAAAAGGTCAAATCTCATTTGAAACCCAAAGAGCATATGAAGCAGCACTGCACTGAGACAGCTGTAGTTTGAGTCTTTGTAATGTGGTGGTTGATAGTTAGTTTGACTGATCAATGTACATGATTATAATGTAGATCACATAGGGTCTGAGTTGTTTAATAGTAACAAATACAATGCACTGACGCATGCACTGACGCATAGGGGATGTGTTGTGGGCAGTGGCTACACCTGTCAGAATGTACACGTAAAATACACTGTATGCATGTGCTGTAATTGTTCTTTTTACATTTTTGCTGCTATCACCACCCAGGAACCTTTCCAACCATTTTAAGAGCTCAGAAACTTAGCCTGCACTTTGACTACAAGAGTTGGGTTACACTTTTGGTTACTGGATCATAGTTCTTGGCCTCCAAAGAGTCCCTGACTCCAAGGTGGCACTCTCTAATGGCCCAGGAACAATCTAGTTTGTGTTGCATTAATTTAGACTTTGTGCAAGTAATGGCTGTCACTAGTCTCAGTATTTGGGCTTGGGATGGAAATTTCTTGTAATCTTGTAGACATTAAGCACAGATGAGAAACTAACTTCCCAAATAGTCTAAATGACTAAAATAAGAGGGAGAGTGGACTTTATGTGGCCTCTTGGGGCAGTGTGTCAAGCTATAAACACTAAATTTACATATATTCACATTATAAAGCAAAGAGCTGCCTATTTACACAGCCAACAGAGCAACATTAGCATTCATTTGAAGTCATAGTTGTGTCCGCATAATGAACGTCAGTCCAATATTCACTTTCCTCTATTTTGGTCTTCACCAACTCCTGAGGAAAATATCCAACTCATTAACTGAATTCTCCACTGTGTTCACTAGCTAGTCACTAACTTTGGCAGTCTGCTGCTTGGTGCTTGGCAGGTAGCTTACAGTGGGTTTATCAAAGCTGCTAAAAACATGTGGCTGCTATGGCTGCAAATGACGCTGATGAGAGCTGTGAGACTGAATCAAAACAATCGTTTTCGGTGGGTTTATCATTTCGAGCAACCTCTTTCACATTATCCATCGTCACTTCATAATTTTTTTATAGTGAAAATATTTATTAGAGCAGCTTTACAGTCATTTGCTAATTGTGTCATTCCAGTTATACTCTAAAGCAGAAAATATCCAGAAAAAATCAGCAGATGGTCTCTACTTCGTCAAAAGGTACCTTGCTTTTGAGGCATTTTCTCCTTTTTCCACCTTTCCACATCTTCTTCCCAGCATCCATTCAAACATCACACAGTCACACAACATTCATTTACAACAACCCACACAATGACTCTATGTTGTTGTCTAATCAAAGTTGTTGTCTCGTTACATGCTAATTTTTTGTCTCAAATCAAGCTGGGACTTTGTATATTCGTCACAGTTCCTCAGATACGGCAGGAATGCCTTTAACCTAATGGCACTTTCTCCACACACATGCAGACATACACATGAACACACATTTCCACATCAACAGCATACTGTAATTTTCAAGACAAGCAAGCATTATGAAAAGTTCAAAGATCTCAAATGCATGCTCGTATGTGTGTGTTTGTCTCTGAAGCTTTGTGCTAGAAGTAAACAGCAACCCCGTCATTATCATCTATTCACCACACACCTTTTGATATTCAGATTTTTATTCAGGTTAACACAGACCCCAAACACTCACACAATTTCCCTTCTCTTCTAGAGAGAGTTGTTTTTGGTGAATTAATGGCACTTGGTGTTGGTGTATCTGGTATTTTGACAGACTTTTGGTCATTTTGCAGCCAGTAGTTCTGTGTGTAACTACAAGACAGTTGGAAAACACATCCAGTAGGGTTCAAATGGTACAATATAATGTTGTAAGTGGTAATGGTATAATTAGAATTTTCTTTTCTGTTGGAGAGACCCTCTCTCACATAAACACAAAATAGTAATGCAGACTTTTCAGTAGGATCTGTTAGGTGTGCCACTTGATAAAGACATGGATGTATGTAGGAGAGATTCACTGCACCACTACTTAATCACTACTGACATAGCTCCCACTGTGCCTCCTGTTCACTTTGACGCAGTCAAGTTCAAGAGTCCCCAAAATACCAGGCAGGTGCAGGCCAATACACCTGTGTGCACCCAACAAAAATGATGGTGAAAAAAATTAACCCAGCTTAAAGCCACGAAAAGCCATGCAGTATGTTCTGTTGTGAAATTAAAGCTTAAAAACACAGTTTCCAGCACAATAAGCGTGGACTGATGGAGAAGTAAAACAGAAAATGAAGTGAATGACAAATTTCCACATCTACTGGATATCTTTTTACTTTTCACATGAAAACCACAAATGTTTGCTTTTGCTCTGAAAGTCAGTGATAACTAAAGGTCTTCTACACATGGTGAGGGAAATAGTGACGAAGCAAAGAGGAAAGGAGAGGAAAGGTATAGCATGGGAATAGAGGACAGAACAGGAGTGGAGAAGGTCTAGGTGAAGGGTTGTCTCATTAATCTCAAAAGAGTGCAGCAGTCCCGTCAGAATGCAAATGAAACTATCAGTCTTATCAGAGAAACTGAGAGAGGGATGGAATGATAGAGGGATTGACAGGGTTATTGGGGGGAAAAAGCTGAAGTACAAGGTGGAAAAGAAAAGAGAAGGGAAGCTGTGTCTCCGTAGAATGTTTACGTCACTTTTTAAAGGTCACAGAAAGAGCATTTAGACCAACATGGGACACTTAGAGTAGGTTCCTCTGAATGTCACAGTAATGAAACAGTTTTGAATGTGGAAGCGCCTCCAAACTCACTTACCTCTGATATGAACACTGAGCTTTGTTACCTTGGTTGTTAATGTTGGACAAGCACAGGAAATATCATTATCAGAACATAGAGTGCTGCACCTTCCTATCTACGCAAGTGTGCATTTTCACAAGGGTTGCACCTTCTATCTTGTTGCTTGAGCACAGATCTGCCCGCAAAAAACATCTGATACTAAAACAACCTTTAAATGGACCTTCTTCACATATTGCAACTCTGCAACCCAAGTGACCGGATGTATAATAAAAGACCAAAACAAATGATAATTTTCAAGCGGCATCATTTTCCTACTGTCGGACATATTCGAGTGTATGAAACAAAATCTACAGCCATGCTCAACGTCAGCATACTAACATGCTCACAGTGACGATGCATGGCAATCCATCACATAGATGTTGAGATATTTCAACTTGGACCAATGTTGTGGACAGACCGACAGACTGACTGACTGACTGACTGACATTGCCATCCCTAGAGCCACACCACTAGCTTGGCTAAAATGGACAATCTCAATCTTAGACACAGAACACATTGCATGCAGTTTAATACAGCCTTCAGAGAAGAATGAAAATACTGAGACACATCAGAGGTGAGGGGAAAAGGTGTTGGACAGAGCATCAGTGTTCAGATTCCACTGAGGTGAAATTGAGAGGTGCTTCAGGTGGAAGCAGAGAGTGTCTGCTGGTCAACAGAGTTGAAAGGCAGTCAGCCAGTCAGTCAACCTGTTTGTCCGCAAAGAGAAAGAAAGAAATCATGAGGTGAGACGAGCTGTGCACTGAGCTGCCTCTGAGGCAGAATCTCGTAGGTGTGACAGTCAATGAGCTCCAGTCTCTTTATATTTGGCTTTGTGATGCTGCAGGGCAGTGATCAATTGGTAGAGCAAAGGCCAGCACTCTCCCTGGACCTTTTCTTACAAAGTGTACTGTATTGAGCTCTACAGCCACATTGCAACTGTTTTTCAGGCTAGCACAAATCTCAGACCTACCTTATTATGTGTTGTCTGTTTTATACTTCATTTGTCACTCTCTGACTCTCTGACCGTTCTTGTTTCTTGTTTTTGTCTCTAGCTCTATCTGTCCTCATACTACCTCTTCAGGTGCTTTTATCCAATTGACAGAAGTGAAGTGCTGGTACATTAAAGTAAAGCTGTTTGCTCCACTTTTTGTTTCGTTTGAAAAAAGACCTTTTTTACATACAGAGATTTGCTACAGCGAATGAATGAAACGCCCAGTGTTCTAACTTCTCTTGTCAAGAATTAAGACATCCCTTTATTTTTTCTGTTCAAGCCAGTCATAAATATTAATAGTTGGATGGATACGATGAATGTGTGTGTGAATTGAGAAATAAAGTGGATTTTCTCCTTTACCCTTGTGTCTTTTAGATTTAAGATTTATGTGGGAATGATGAGCCCATAATAGTTTGATCCACCACACAAAAGCTCATTAGTTTAAAACTTCCTCCTGTATCTTTCTCCCCCTCTCTCTCTCTCTCTCTCTCTCTCAGCTCTCCAGACCACTCAGCCTCCCAAGGTCCTTTTCCCCCCGGAGAGACAAGACACAGCGATAGAAATCACGCCTGGTAAGGACCAACAGCTTTTCTCTATTTCTTTATTCTTAGGTTAAAGTGGTAATCCTTAAGGTCCTCATTTTAAAAATGCTGTCTCCATCTTTGGTGCAAAGTGCTCATTTCTGTGGTGTTTCTTCATGCCCTATTGGGACACTACCATGGACACTTCAACGTCTGCCCTGTCACAACAGAGGTGGTCAGCTCAAGTGCCACTCCAGTGTGACCTTCAGGCAGAAATGAACACTGAAGCCAGAATTTTACTTGGTGCAAGTGGTTAACGGGAGTCTTGCCATAGATACCCACACAGTAGATTTTGATTCCTTCTTCAGTGTCGGATTTCAGCCAATGATAGCACAACCGCATCACTACATGGATGTATCGCGGGTCATTTTGTGCTTCATGCATTATATTCCCTGCAGTAACTATGTTTACATTCTTCCATTTACTTTGTGATATGAGCAATGGTGGAAAGGTCAATTTTTTTAATACTGAATATAAGACTGTTCCATATTTACAGTACATTCTTTCATTCACTGTGATAGACAGCGGCGATCACGGAAGAAGACTTGTGAAGATGGCTTTGCTAGATCTGTGTTTCTGATAAACAGCAGCCTTTCTTCAACTTGCTTATGTTCTCTTCACTCTCAACAATCTCTCCCAGCATCAGAAACTTGTAGGAAAATACATGAGCAGCCCAAGCTGACCAACCACAACTCTCACCTTCTCTATGTGGTATCTGCATAGCCGCCATGGCCACAATATTTAGTTACATTTTGAGGAAGTGCACATCAGCTCTGCCTAAGACTACATCATAGCTGGCGTGCATACAGTACATGCATAGGCTACAAAGCTACGCCAGAACTCCTTAACGGACAACTATAAATCTAACATAACCCTGTACATGGAAGAGGAGCCTCTTTTCCATATGCCATTGCTGCACAGATTTGACTGATTTCTTCAGCATTGATGGCATCACTATGCTAACTACCTCTGCAAACTGACTGATGTCAAATGAATTTTTGGCTCTGGCCAAGAAGTTTTCTGCATGAAAACACTGACCCCAAGTGGTAAATGTGGTAGAACAGCAAATGTCAGAAATTATAAGAATAAGCTATGGACTTTATCACTATTTAGGTCCATATATTAAACCTTCAATTACTGATTTTTTTGGCCACTTGGGGGCAGCAGAACCACACTGTAAACACAACACTGACATATTATCACCTTATAAAGTTTGCAAATGTTTTAGAAACAGTTGCTTTGCTCTCCTTTTAGCTCTGCTTTGGTCTCCACCAACTCCTCAGAAAAGTATTTCTGAGCTGCCAAATGCTCCACTATGGTCACCAGCTAGTCATTAACTTGGTCTGTCTGCCGAAAACGATGTTGAGGAGGCTTGTGAGACTGAACAAAAAACAGTGAAGTTGCAGGCTGGAAAACCAACGCTATGAGATGAAATACACTAGTGATTATCTCAACAATTAACTATTCCAATAACCAACTATATATAATTAAATAGTTATTATGGGTAACTATACGCTAAGTAAACTGTAAGCTGAAAAATGTATTTGGGTTTCTGTATTTTTAGGCCAACAGATCAGGTGCATCAGAGTACTTCTCTGGCTGAGCCGGATAACTTTCTTTACTTTTGTAAAGATTGTTTATGGGAAAGGAAGTCTTTTCGGGCCACTGGACGTTACTAGTGATATTTTACTGAACCCTGTAGGGAAATCTCTCAGTAGGCAGGTCAGAGGTCATGTTCAGCTACAGAACCGCAGCCGTGGAGCTGGAGGGAATTTGGTGTCTTGGGTCAGACAGTTGAAAGATGGTGCCTCTGTGAGCACCACTGCTCTACTGGCCTCCTGCTCTCTATCAGTTTGCGCTCTACCCATTCCTGTCCTGCTGCATTTTTGTTCTTTTATCTCCTCTAGTCAGCGATTAACAGTGACTTATGTACTTTATCCAATTTACTTTGTGCTGAAACATCTACAGAGCCCGCACAGGACTCGCTACGGCGCTGCCTTATCTGCTGATGAGAACTGGCAGAAAAAACCATGACATTTTCAAATGTAGTCGTTTCACTTTGATTCGTCTTCACTTGGCGATTTTCAGATTGAGAGTAAAGGATGTTTGGATTGGCTACTTGCATCAACCACAGAAATGTCATTTTAGCACTGAAATCAGGAAATCAGGTTTCTGTTAGGAATGTGAACAAAAACCTATAAACTGTTGTGATAACAACAAGAGAGGTCTGATAAAGAAATCTAAGAAAGAAATGAGGAGACAGGAATTTAAAAATTGAAGGGATCTCATTAGGATTTGCTTGTGTACTAAACAGTGTGTATCGTGTTCTGCTGTGGGCCCGGTTGGCTGGCTTCCTTGCCAGCTGTGTGTGTGTGTGTGTGTGTGTGTGTGTGTGTGTTCAAGTGCACACGTGCATACTTACATGTGTGTGTCCTGCTGTTCAGCGGTCTCGCTGACAATGTTAGCACTGTAGGCAGAAAATGTGTTTGGATGTGTGTACAAGTGTGTGTTTGTGTGTTGTGTGTGTCCATTAACTCCAGATTGATGTAGCAACAAATAGGCCCTAAGGCCTCTGTACACTGATTGCAGCAGGGACACCTTTTAATGGGCACCGTAATCTCACCCCCCCGACACCCCCACCACCACCACACACACACACAAACCCACTTACAGCAATAAAGGCTGCAAAGTAAGATACACACACGTGCACACACACTGCACACATTCTCTCACACACACACACAGTCACAGTGTGACCCTGCGGTACATTTTTAATTATCATCTTGTTTTAACCTGGAGGAGATTTACATCAACAACCACAGTTATGTTGTTCATTTTCCTCTTTTTCCCCTCTCTCCTCCTCTCCTGTCTTCCTCTTCTCTACATTCACTTTTTTCTTCTCCTCTTCATCCCTTTATTCTTTCTTTCTCTGTTTATTGTCGATGCATTTGCCTTCTTTTCCTTTCCTTTTTCTTTTCTCCTTTGTTTTATTCTGATCGTTTCTTTTCCTCTCTGTCACCCCACATCCTTCCTCCCTCTCCTCTGCTTTTCTCATTATTCTGTAATGCTGTGGGTTATAAACACAATTCATTATGCTCATTGTTATTATACTGATGTGAGCTACAGGCAATAGACAGACAAAAAGAGTTATAATTAAAGATTGATTCATGATTTAAAAAAACAGAAAAATAAAATTCAGAAAGAAAGACTAACATGTGCTTGAGGGGTTATTTGCACATCCCCTGATAAATTCAGCCTTTAAAACCCTGCATTGTCAGAAGTGTGTAGGTGTGTAGTGCACATTCAATACTATCAGTACTATTAACAGCTTAGAAAGTCTGGAAATGGCTCAGAATAAACACATTATCTAAATGTCAGTTGCATTTATAGGAGGACTTAATGTATTTTTAACTAAGTAATAACTTAAGTTTGGGCACCACAGGTCCACTTTTGGGTTAATAGGAGCATATTATTCATTCCGCCTTAATAAACACAGCTTGAGTTCACACCTCTTGATATATTTCCTGACATTTTTGTTCTGATTAAACTCATTCTGAACTTTCACATCCTGTGTTCAATCAAGGTTATATGAGGAGTGAAAGTTAAAAGAGGAAAATATGAGTATAGATTGAAAAGAAAAGTGATAACTAATAAGGTATTTGATTTATCAAAAACCAACTTCATTAAGTTTATTCTGTTGAATAATCAGAGACATATTTAACTCAGCCATTAGTCACAGCTTAAACAATGAATTGCCAATTTGTCTTTGTGTGAGCCAGAAGAATAGAATTGAGAAAGCTGACTGATAAATGTAGACTAGAGGGTGAAAATTAATGTGAATATAAAAGCAGTATGATGAAAATGCACATAAACTCATGCATGATAAATTGTGATATGAATTGATAAATTGAACACAATTTGATTTAATAACTAGTGATGGAAAATGTTCCTTTCATTCATCTCAAGTTCAACAAATTTCTGTTCCATCATTTACCGTCAGTGATTTGTCTTACCAATGCTCTCGGACCTAAATGTCAGTCATATTTTAAGTCAGTGAAGCTCAGCTAATTGCGTGACAACTGATTCTTTCTCTCATGTATCCCTCCAATCCAAAAACTCTTCCAATGTTCAACCCCAGACTTCATCTATTCCTCTATTTTCACTCTTCTCTCTCTCTCCATCACTTCAGCACAGTAACTGTGGTTATGTGAGTGTAACACTTCCTGATACCTGGGCCAGTATGTATAAAACTTAAATATAAAGATAAAATCTAAAGAACGTTCCTCCTAAGCTTTGACTTGTGTTGGAAAGGACTGCAATCATGCCCTCCATCTAGAGCTGAATCAGCCAATAGGAAGCCTCCAAAGGTGATGTGTCAGGAATGAGTCACACTCACATCACAGTTTCATGATTAAGACATTCACTGTATCCAACATTATATATGCTTATATAAATATACCATAGGGGCTTCTTCATCACTGTGAGGTTGCTAACCAATGGAGACCCCAGAGAGCCACTGTACCCAGCCAAGAAATTTTGAAATTTTTAAAGTTTAGTTTTTGTACATATTACACAAACGAGATATAATATTAATTAGTGTGCTTCAGGGGGGCTAGCCCCTGTTTCTACCATCTCCTGGCTGCAGCTTCATATTAAACATCTAACTCCCAAAATGTTGAACAATTCATTTAAGATAAAAAAACTCCGAATGATTTTACAGTATTCATTCAGGCCCTAATTCACACATAAATTGTGCAGATGATCCTCATTGTAACGCATACACACCTGCTTACAGCACATCCAAATTGACTGAACTACACTGTTTCTGTGTTAGTGTGTGCGCATGTGTATGTGACTGAGTGGACTCTACCTGGCAGGTGTAACTATTAGTGCTCAGCTGTCCATGTTCATTTGCTGGCGACACGCTAAGTCATCTGGGAGATTAAATAAATAGCCTTCATGGAAATCACCTAAGCACAGACAGAGGCACACACACACACACACACACACACACACACACTGGCACAAGCATCTATGGGGCGACATACTGCAGATGTGGGCATCAAACAGATTAAATAGCCTCCACACACACAAACACAAATATACTGTATCCGGAAATAATCAACACATTTATGCACACAGTGGACGGATGCAAACACTACCTCTAGGCTAGGACTGAGGCTAATCATCGTCTAATCAATTAGTCAGCTGACAGAAAATGTATTTTTGATATTCTATTAATATTCAAAGTCATTTATTAAACAAAATGTCAAATGTTGCTGCTTCCAGCTTCTCAAATGTAAGAATTTTCAGCTTCTCAGTTTTATTTGTGAATTTAACGACTTTAGATTTGACTGTTGGTCGGACAAAACAAAAAGGTTTGAAGACATTGCCTTGCACCTTTTGAAATCGTGACTGGCGTTTATTGTTTTATGACAAGTGACTAAATAATAAAGTTAACTGAAGAAATAATAGATTGATTAGTTTATTATAGTCATTGGTTGCTGCCCTAGTCCATAAAAACATGCTCACAGATACTTTCAGAAATTCACACACACACGCACACAGAAGTATTAAGTGCCAGCGTGAGGTTGGCTGTGAAAGGCAGGGTAAGATAAGGAGGCAGGCTTTCTGTCTTTTCCTCTTCCTCCCCTCTTGTCTCTCTTTCTCCGTCTGTCTCTGTCGTCTCCTTCCCCCGTCGCATTTATCTCTCTACGTCTGTCTCCCTCTGTCCCTGCGAGGTGTCTGCCTCTATCTCACTTTCCTTCCATCTGTCTGTCTTCCCTCCGCCGCTCTCTATATCTCTAACTGTCCCTTTGTCTTTCTCTTTCAGCTCATTCAGTCTTTCATTCATGTGCCTTAAAGTGGTGATGCGTCATGTCATTATTCCCTTTCAAACTGTCACAGAGAGATAACATGAGGTGGGAAGGGTGCAGGATGAAATGAATGCAACAAAGGTCTTTATATTTCACATCTTCATCTGTGAGAGAGACTCTGGTTGTGTTTGTAGTTGTTAGTCATCCTCAGCTGTGTAATTCAGAGCAGAATAATGCAGCACAATGGCTCCAAAGTGTCAAATTATCTGCAACAATAATACACAACGATTTATTCATTTATTTTCGCTTGCCCAGTTAAGGGTGATAAAAACCTTGTCTATGTAATAAAACCTGAAAAATTGGTTCTTAGAAATAAGTGGAAACAGGTGAGAAGGTCAAAGATGGATTAGAGGGGAAAGACAAACGGTGCACAATAAGTGGGGAGGAAAAACAATGGTGAACGAAAGAAAGAGAAAAGGAGGAAGAATGAGAACAGTGGAGTGGAAAAGGAGGGAATGAAAGAAAGTTTCTTGTATTATTTAATGTATTAAAATAAATCAAAGAAGGAAGGAAAATGCAAGAGAATGTATGTATGAGTCATGGAAGGAGAGAACAAGAAAAAGGCTGGGTGGAAAGAAGGAAGAGCAAAGTAGTGAAGGACAGAGCTAAAGAAAACTGAGGGATGGAAGAATGGCAGGAAAAAAATGTGAGGAAAGGAAGAAATTCAGAGAGGGGTGCAATAAAGTAGAAAATGGAGGTCGGAAAACTCGTAGGAAAGCTTCTCATTCCTAGATCGCGACCGCCAACAACTGAAATGACAACTGTCATCGGCTGTAGCTAGCTAGCTAATTAAGCTAACTTTGTGTTTGAAGACGAAGACTCCGGCTGACTTTTTAATGTTTCCAGCTGAGTCGAATGAGAATCATATAACTCAACAAACTAATGTAACCTCCTTAACTAATGAAAGGCTCCTTGGCCTTGGAAGTGACACTCAGTTAGTTAGCTGGACATGCTAACATTTGCAGATTGCGTCAGAGCAGATAAACCACAGTTTAATCCATTCCTTACGCTTCTGCTCATGTTTGGTTTTGGAAAGGCTAAAAGAAAGGACAACACCCTCCCAAACTCTTTAAATGCTGTGTAACACTCTTTGATACTCTGCATGAGGAGAAATCCAAATCTTGACAGGCCTGCGGTGCTAGCTTGAGCTGCTAAAGTATGATTGGGCATTGGCTGCTGAGGGAAGGGGTTTAGAGAATGGTTAATTAGCAAGGAATAGGTGAGAAGGTACAGTAGAAAAGAAAGAGCGAGAGAAGAGCGGTGATAGGAAGAAAAGAAGAAACAGGGAGGAAGTGAGAAAGCACTGAATTAGGACGGGAGGTAGGAATCAAGGAGACACACACACACACACACACACACACACACACACCAGCCAATAAGACCATTGCATTGTGGGAGTATCTGAGTTGGCTCTTTATCACAGCCAGCACACACACACAGCGTTTCTGTCTTCATCACTCTCTCCATTCACTCACAACACACACACACACACCAGACACAAAACATCAGACTACATAATATAGTACAGGGTGTTTATCCTCTCTATCAGTGTCATGATGTGCAAACTCACACACACACACACACACACAAATCTCTCTTGGCGTGCTGATATAAACAGGCTGCTGACAGACATGAGAGAGAGAAAGAGAGAGAGAATGGAGGGACAGTGAATGTGTGAGGGAGGAGAAAGAGCATCGAAGGGATTGAGAAAATAATTGCAGGTGAAAGGATGATCGATATGCGATGAAAGCGCGATAAAGAATGGGTTTTGTTCTTCTTTTGCTCTCGCTTTCATTTGTCATCCGGCGGCCTCATGAATATGGTAATCAGCTTTTGTTTGCAACCTTGATGGAGAAGGAGGGACTGATGGAGAGAGAGAAACTGGAGGGGAGGTAGAGTACGAGGAGATGGAGAGGGTGAGAAAGGTGTTTGATGGAGGTGAGACGGTCACCTAAACATCTGTTTCAGTGTTTTCATAGGCAAAGATAACAACAGCGAGAAAAACTCAAGTCTGGAGAAGTGGGCTTGAGACTACAAGGTCAATGGTTTAAGTCCCTGCACAGGCCAGGAAGATATTGGCAGGGAAATTGAGCCATTGGTATTGTTGCCCCAGGTCAAGTACTGTTAAAGCTTGTGTATGTCTTTTCGTGTGTGTGTAAAGCTTACTGTGGTAACTGGCAAACGCGCAGAGACAGTTCTACGTGGATAAAAGTTTGAAACTTCTTTGCTTTTTGACCCTTACGAATGATTCTGAGTCCTCGAAGACACCCAGTTTCCACCTGCTAGTATCCCTGTTCCATTATAATGATGTGGTACAAGAAAGAAAATACTAAGGAATATGTAAAGAGCATGTGTTTCTAGTCCACATATTAGGTAACAGATGTTGAGCAATGTAGATGGAAATATTACTCATCATTCACTAGTTGTATCACTAGTCATTGCTTGTTTTGCTCAGAATCCCTTGGAACAAGCAACATTACTCTCAATTTTAAAGCAGCATTAGCCACTTTGAAGCAGCGTAACAAGCCACAAATGCAACAAAGACATTTTATCTCCTTATAAAGTTGTTGTGGCAAACATGTTTGGAAACAATTGTCTTATTAGACATCCATCAGACACGGAGCAACATAAGCATTCATTTGGAGTGGTGTTTCCAACCACATGATCAATATAAGTCCAATATTTACTCTCCCTCTAGAGCTGGCTCTTTATATCTGGCTTTTTAGCTGCTAAACGCTCCACTATGTTCACCAGCTCGTTTCTAACTGTCTGTTTGCCATTTAGTGCTGAGCAGGTAGTGGACAGTGGGTTTATCTGAGCTATTTTTCACTGAAAACAGTAAAGTAGCAGACCATAAAACCAAAACAATGTGCTGAGAGATGCTAAAATGCTCTTGTGAACTGAGAGGAACTGGAGCACACTGGCTTGAGGAAGTCCTTCAGCCAGAAGATGTGGCTTCAAAGATGTTATAAAGCATCCACCTCAAAGTGTCTAGCCCCAGTGCTGCTGCTCTGACCCTGACCTGTGACAAAAAACAGTTTCCTTACGATTGAAAAGCGTGCTGGCTACTTCCATCATCAGAGAGGTGAAGGTGTCACGTTAACTGACTGACTTTAAGCCTTGAGGCAGCAGATTATTTCACAACAACTAACCCAACAACATGATGTAATATCATACATATAAATATGGTATACTCACTACGTGATAAAGCTAACAACAACTAGCAACTACTCAAAGCAAAGCTCTGCAACTTATGTGTAAGTTTCTTTTCCGTGGTTATTCGGCCATTATGAAAAGTTTTCTTCACTGTAGCTACACTTGTAAAAGTTTTCTCTTCAAAATTCCCAGGACCGACTGTTTTGCTCTTCTAGTTTACGCCATTATGTGACATAAGCACATGAAATGGCGGACTCCGCCACTGGCAATGCTAACTACTATACAGAGAGTCAGCTAATGAGTGTAAATACATACAGTTTTAAACAGTGGGTTTGATATAATGAAAATATTATGGATTATATCTTTAAAACAACTGATGGTACAGATCCCACTGATCTCTGAACTTGTTTGTAAGAGTCAAATATATCTTTTCCCCTTAGTTATTTATTATTATAAATAAGTTGTTTATTTATTTATTTATTTTTAAATAAGTTATTTATTATTATAAATAACTGAGTCAACAAGAAATGCCACTGCATGCATGCAGACAAGTTAAAAGTTAAGGGGCTTGAGGGGCTACAATGTTTGTTAGTGATTGGCTCAGGACTGTGTGAGTGTGGTTTGAACACATTTGATTGACAGTGCTTGCAACATAAGCAAAGACCCCCATAACTGTGATACATTTTTGATGCAAATGCTTCAAAAAAATCTGATTGGTGCAAGGAAGTAGGTACATGACATCATATTTTTCCAACTGAGCCTGGCCCACTTCAAATTAGTGAGAAAAGCAAGGACAAAAAAAACAAGACAAAAAACTCTCAAAAACTTTTCTAATTTGAGCAGAAAATCATGTGTTCATGTAGGACCCTTGCGTATAGTAAGAAGCCAATTGAGAAAAAAGATTTTCAGGGCCTTTAAGGAGGATGACGCTTCATCTTTATTCACTTATTTACTTTAATTACTTGTCGGTCTCTCTTTGGTATAACATTATTTGCGGATTTGGTGATTTCAGACTTAATTGGATCTGCTGCACAATTGTAACCAGGAATCTCTGACTTATGGAGCTTAAACACTTTGGTCAAATGTCAAAGAACAAAATGGTCATCAATGGGAAAACCATCTAGTCTCAGACACTTAACAGAAAATCAAGTATTTCAGCTGCGTCTTGGTTATTTTATAATTAATTCAACACAGTTTTGAACAGTGAACCAGTAAATCTAATGTTAGGAGACAAAGACATTGTTTCAGTGCTTTTCTAATGCGAGTGCTTTTCAGAATCTGTGTTTTTGTTTCCAGAAATGAGTTCAGTAGCTGCTGTCCTGGAAAAAAAAACGTAGTCCTCGCTATTTGGTACATTGTGATCTCTGTGTCTCCATCACTGTCTAATTATTTCTCCTGCTGTCTTTACTCTCTCCCTCTCTCTTCTTCAAACTCTCACTCTCTCTGTGGGATAAGAATCCTGTGGAGCCAGAATTGGATTTTTATTAAGTAGAAATCCCCTTTGAAAGTCTACCTAACCAAGACCACTGTGTGTGTGTGTGTGTGTGTGTGTGTGTGTGTGTGCCTGTGTGTGTGTGTGTGTATGAGACTGTAAGGATTAATGACTTGAGTGTGAATGAGGCTGTGAGGTTGGATTTCCTCCATGCAGCGCCTACAGTACCTGCTGTGTTAGGCTTGACACATGTTACTAGGGTACATGTCAGAAAATATGACTTGCAGACATTAGAGATTCTTTATCAGATTCAATGCTTGTTTTTTTCTTTTTTCCTTCCTCTCTCTCTCGGCACTTTTGCCCAACATCATATAAGATTGCTGTATCTGAATCAGATTTGAAATTCATAGTATCATATCGACATCGCCTCAATTGAGTACACGGATGCACCATCATTAATGTCCAAAACTGTACCCCAATTAAAGGTTGTATCTTTCACATCCAACGTATGTGATGTATAGTACACTGGGCAACCTGAAAAATGTGTCAACTAGAGCACTAAAGACTATTGAGATTTTTTTGAGCTTTCTGTTTGCGGGCCAGTTTGCACAAAAAGGTGTATCTAACCATACTATTAACTATCACAATGAACTAGTTGTGTCAGACAGAAATTGTGTAAGATAAATTACCATAACATATTGACCTTTAATCCAATATTCACCATATTTTACACAGATATTAGTGAGTGGGCATTAAGCCTGCCCACCAAAGTATATCTGTATTTGACAATGGAATGCACAACAGGTGGCACCAGGACATTGTGCTTGGGAAGGCTAAAATTCGAGGGTTGTTGGTCAGCTGAGGCAATACCTGTGATGATGAGCATGTTAGAACTATAGACAGGTTCGGGAGAGAGAGAAAGAGAGAGGGGCGACAGGTATAACCTCCTCTTGCTAATAGCCTACCAATTATTTAAAAAATAAATAAATCTCAGCACTTAATGAGAAATGTGGGCCTGTTTTCTTCAGAACTGAGAGAACTAATAGGATCTGTCACATCTGATAGCTTTTTAAGACAGTGGTTGTTGTCTGCAGATAGTAGGGTCTTCATGGGTTTTGCCTTTGCAACAACTCTTGTAAGACTCTTGTAAGGGCATCTGCTCTTGTTTTGTATAAGCATCTGAATACGTTATCTGTCGCATCCTGGACTCCTTCTATCCCTTGCCTAGCTATGTTGTGCTCTCAGAGCCACAGTCTCCACAAAGTGTGGGAAAGACAAAGTAGTTTCATTCCAATGTAACTCATAGGAGAAAAATATGTCCATAACTAGGTCTGAAAGTGCTTTAAGAGCCCCAAAATGTACTTCTTCCCTAGTTTAAGGTCTGTCATGCTACATTTAAATTCTTAAAGGTAAGTGGTTTCTACTGTGGTTTGGCTGCTATACTGAAAAATATTCCCAAACCACCATTTAATTAAATGAATGTATAAACCATATTCTGATATATTTGTGTGCAATTACTCATTTTTATAATCCCCTGGTAATGCTTGAATTCCCCAGAGAGTTTCTCAAATTCAGTTACTTGGTTGTGGGTAAATTCAGACCTCCAGCTACTGATCATCACGAGGCATTAACTGAGAAACAATTATATATTCATTTATAAAAGCATTCATGTACAATATGAGCTTTAATTCCTAAACAGAACTCTATCCTCGTGTAATTTGAACTAGTTTATCCATTCTTCGTTGTTGTGGATTATGCATTTAGCTCAGAAAAATGTATGCTGGCCTGGAGTTAACTTAACTTCTTAAAACTCTAGTGCATGTTAGAAATGTCTGCTACAGAGAATAAGATGAGCAGATGCAAGCAGTCTTTGTTCACCTTCAACATGCATACTTTCTTTCTCATTATAGCAAGATCGTCCTGTCTTCTTCTGTCTCTATGTCTGTGCATTCTTTCATTGCATGTGTATGTGCATTTGTTGGCATGTTTGTGTGTTTGGTCTCTGAGGGCAGCACTTTTTTACCCCTCTTAACATTTTCACACCTTGAACAGCTGTGGGAGCAGGGGCAAGAGGAGAGAAGCCAAAGAGGGATCTTAAGTGGAATAGTTTGTTTCTTTCACTTTTAGATGTGTAATGGAGGTTAAGAAGTCTTACACTCACTCTGCTGCTACAATAGACAACGCTGCTTATCTTAGTTGGCTGAAAAAAGGGTTTTATGACCTCAAGACAGTGATATACAGCACGTTTTTGCACAACTTTGAAGGTCAATAAAACACTTGGAGTTGCTTAAACACAGGTTTCCTCAAAGGGATCAATTAAATGGAAAATTCTGGTGTTTTCCAATCTGGATTTGATTCTAATAGCCTTTCAGACTATGGGTCAGAGATTCAGGAAAGGGGGACTCTTAACAAGCATAACAGCAAACAAGACAATGGCAGATCTTCTAAAATGCAGGTACAAGTGGCAAGAGCCTCCAAAAGCTTTCCAAATAAACTCCAACAGTCTGCTTTGTAGAATAGTGACCGCAGGAAAACCAAATCCAGCATGATGCATAGTCCAAATGGCCACAACAGGCCTTTCTCACAGAGGGCATTTTGACATGTCACAGTAAAAAGAAAAGCACAGGTGTAATAATAGAATGAACAATGGCTGAATTCCATAAAGCTGCTTCAGTTTCAGGGTCCTAGTATTGTGCATACTGGCTCACTGTCACACTGTCATGACTTACTAGGGCATTTGAATAGAACAGAGCCATCGTTAATGTTATTAGTAACACCTGTGATTTTCCTACTATGACAAGTCAAAATGTCTGCTGTGGAAAAGGCCTAACAGGATTTGTCTGTAAAGCAGACATAATGAAAAATTGAATCATGTATGAAACATAACAATGATAACAATACAGCACCTGTTCATATTAAAATGAAAAATATGAAGCAAATGAATGAATTTCAGCATCTTTGCAAACTGCAAATATACAGTATTAGAGCATAATGCAACTATTTAGCTTAGCTCGAGTAAACAATCCTGAAACATATTATAAATAATAGTATTTTAGACCTTTGCTCCAGTGGGGTTTGAGATATTTCTGATACATAAATAACATAAATTCAAATATCAAACATTGTAACAACTAAGCATTTCAATCTCTTCAGTCTACCTGCAGCTGTCCAGCTGGGAATGCTACAATAACATGAACAGCCTGAAACCACATACAAAATTTAAATTGTCCAGTCACTTGTAGGCCTACAGCTGTTCAAACCTCAGATGACTCAAGCAATTCAGGGACCAAATTTAATTTTCCATGCAATCCTTCTTTTAGTCTACTTTGTTAACCATTGGCCCTGAGCTGGAGAAGTAGAGCACTCTTGGATGTTTTGAGACCCTCGGGTAACAGCTGTCAGTCAGCCATCACCTGCCACCCAGTTCTGTCATGAAACCCCCCCAACACACACACATTGCCACCACCGAGACCAAAACTATTAGCACTCCTAACCTCATGTGGGCCTTTTTCTTTCCCCTGTCTTTTATTTTACTTCTCCTGATTCTTGTTTCTTTATTCAGCTCACAGCCAACCACCCTCAAGGCCACAACCATCTGCTCATTCCTGTTCTCTTTTTTATTCATCTTTTTGTCCTTATTTCCAGTGGTGGCTGGTGATTATTTACCTGGGTTGGACTACAGGTACCGAGGGCCTCTGCTTAGACACACAGATTCAGTGTTTATAATGTCCCTTCTGGCTTGCTGCGCAGCAAGAAGCCCAAACTTTCAAAATTGCCATGAACTACTAGTAGAGTTACCAATTTATTAAGTACAATCTAATGCAATCCAATGCAAGAGCCCTACAGTAAATGTTATCTTTGTAAGGCATATAGGATTTTGTTGACACTGTCAGAGAAGAGTTGATTTAATTCTATGGTCATTTTTGTGGCTGTCGTAGTCATATTGTATTGGACTGCATTTGGTGTTTCTAATATTTTAGCCACCCTTGTTTATATACAAAAGGGGAACACAATATTAGAATCACCTCAGGATATTGACACTCTCTTTGTAGGCTGTGTAGAAATTCTGCCTGCCTAACTGGGATCAGCAAACCCTAATCCCAACCCTAAACTTAAAGCTGCCCTGAACAGTATTTATGTATACACAATGGATCAAATGACTATGTGTATTGCGATAGCAATGAACCCACAGAGAATAATCACCAAACTTTGAGCTTTCCGGAGAATGTTAGCATCTTTTAGCTCATTGTTTTGGTTTACTGTATGAGTACAGTCTCATCGCTCTCATCAACCTCATTTTCAGCAGCAGGAGGCAGCTGTTTTCAGCGACAAAGCTCTGATAACCATTGCATGCTACCTCATCAGCATTAAATGACAGACAAAGTTAACAACTAGCTCGTGAACAAATTAAAGCATCCAGCAGCTGAAGAGCCAGAGTTGGAAAAGACCAAAATGGAAAGTGAATACTGGACTTAAATTCATCAGGTAGCGAGAAATACGATATCAAAGGAATGCTAATGTTTACAAGTTTACAACTTTATAGGGTGGTAATATGTGTGATTACAGCTTGTTATACTACAGCCAGTGTGTATTCTTAAGGTAAAACGATGCACAATGTCAAACATTGTCCTCTTCCTGTTCTGTGCTGTAAAGCAATATGGCAAATTTCCTATGAAGTCAGACCCGGTGGCAGATCTTCTAAAATGCAGTATTGAATCCAATAGAGACTAATGATCTAGTCTCATATGTTTATGGTAATCAAGTTAACATGTTAAAATGAACATGTTAATGACTTACCTTTGTTAAAGAGCCACTCAAAGCTACTTTGGAAAACTGGGGGCAGACAGAAACTCCATTGTAACAAACTATATCAGCTCTGAATCTGTCAGTGACGTTGGATTTAAAACAAGCCCCTCATGACTGGTCATTTAATTAACCCTGTCAAGCATATCTGCAGTAATCTCCAATCTAATTTCATCTGTTAATTTAAAACTGTTCTTAACGAGGCCAGCCCCCCAGCCAATCAAATGTCAGGTATAGAAGCATAAAGGACTTGGTTAATTAGAGCTGTCAGGAAGTGGCCAAATATGGACAAAGAGGGAGGCTGCATTTCCTTTTATTACTTTCCTGGGAGAGTTATTAATTCTGTGGGAATAACTTCAGGTGATATGAATGTATGTGTGTGTAAGAGTGTATGAATTTGTGGGGGTGAATCAAGGAGAGGAGGGAGGGTGAAGGCTAAGAAGAGAGATAAAGTCAGATATGGAGAGACAGAAACAAAGAGAGAGAAACATACTTAGTTTATTCAGAATAATCAAATATGTCTCTTTCCAACTTTGTGGCAGCTTCATTTCCTGTTAGACAGGAAATTGAGCCTTAGCATTTCCATAAGTGATTCTCCATCTCATATTTATCAAATAATACTCAGTCTCTCCAGTGGGATTGTAATGTCAAATTATATTGAAAATCAGCACAGGGCTCTGGTGATTTCATTTCACCGTTAAAGACAGTTGTGCATCAATGAAAACAGAAAAAAACATTCATTATGAAACTAAAGTATGTGTGTGTATATTGTATATACTGTACAGTATGTATATGTAGTATATATATATTATGTTGCCATGATTTTCCATCAAAATATTCAGTTGCAATGATAATTTGAAACAAAACAGATTGTGTTGGTATTGGACAGCTGCCACATGTGATGGGGTGTAACCGTGGATGTGTGTGTGCATGTGCATGAATATTTCAGTGTGTAAAAGGGAATTAAGAGGCTCAGATCCCATCAGAACTGACCTGTGAAAAGACACACCATGAAAAGGTTACTGATGGATGGTTGTCTATGGCTTGTGGTCTGGTTGGCGGATTCAAAGCTTACTGGGTTTTCTTTGCACACTCATGCAATCTGTTGATGATTTTTCATAATTTTAACTCCATACACAAGGACTCTACTCTAAACCATGTTGGAAAGAAAAATCATCAGCTGAGGTTTCTTGTTGAGAACAAATGGGACCAGAAGGTGTCACTTTTTCTTCACAATAATCATTGAAGACATGATTTATGTTGTAACATTTAGTTTTTCTAAATATGACTGGCAACATGACACAAGAAGGTATGGCACAAAAGCTTCACAGCAATGATCACCTGGCAACAAAGATAGAAAACAAATAATTTCAAAAACTCAAGGATTAGTATTGAAATCCTGGAAACTGTAGTTGGCACAAAGGATGGGATTTTAGAAAAGCGTCACTGCCGCATACACAGCTTTACTAAAAATAGCAAAGATTCAAAATTAAAAAGGAATAATTTGTCAGAGGCAGGATGTCTGTAAATAGACAAAATGAAAGAGTGAACAGCCTCCCAGGTTACAGCTGAGCTGCCCACTTACTGACACGTGGATGCGTGTGTGTGTGTGTGTGTGTGCGCATGCGTGTGTTTGGCCTGAGAGTGTGAACTTGCACGTCTGTATCTGAGTATTTGGCCACAGTGTGTGTGTGTGTGTGTGTGTGTGTGTGTGTGTGTGTACACGTGTGCATGTGTGTGAGGCACCATCTGTGTTGCCATGTGCAGCTGCGCTCCCTTGGAGCCCAAGACCCAAAACTCAGCTGTTACCTAGACAACCCCCATACACCCCATACCTGGTCCACACAGACGCACACACACACAGTGTTCAAACCACCTAAAGGTCTTACGCTTTGTGTGCTTTTACATGAGCAGATGGACAGAGACGTATTAGATATGAGATACACATATTTCTGTGTGTGTGTGTGTGTGTGTGTGTGTGTGTGTGTGTGTGTGTGTGTGTAAGAGAGAGACAGAAACAGGGAGAGACAAGCAGATGGACAGTCTATGTTTCAGTTTCAGATGACTTTTCCCTCTACTCAAGTGTGTGTGTGTATATGATATGAAGATGATCTCAGTCTGTACTGAAATATATATTTAGTTGATCTACATCTGTGCTGCTTTCAAACATTTATTCAGCTACACGCTTTGTGTGGCCTGTCCCATTGGTCAGGCTCAACATAAACACAGAACTGCTTCAGGCTTGATATAAACAAGGCTGTTAGGAATAGAACTGATACTAGTGTATGTATCATTTTAGAAACTAAATTTGGTATTAACACATAAAGTATGTCTGGCTTGTAACCAGAGTGGCGTGATAATATGGGGGAAGTTACTCATCCATTTCAGTTTCAATTTCTGCATAAGCAACGTTGGTTCATTGGCAGTTCGACCACTTCCAAGACTTGGTTGGATATAACTCAGGTTGAAGCATCAGTACCAACACTGAGATGAAACACATGTGTTTGAAAATATCAGAACAAAAAGTCAGAAGTACACCTGTGCACATCAAAAATGTAAGGAGAGAAGTCAACTACAACTTTCAAGTTGCATTTAAGTAAGAAACATGGATTTACTATACTGTATAGTGCACTATATTTACTGTATGTGACGTTTATTCACAATGTAGTGCCCTAAAACATCCCATGGAACTAAAAAGTAGTGTCCACAGACTACTTTCTGCTAATAATCCCACAATGCAGTGCATCACATTGGATAGTTGTAAAATACTACAATGCCAAATGATGCAAAATGAAGATGATTAATTTGCTTCCAATATTTACTGCTTACTATAGAGTAAACTACTGAGTTTTAATTATTTAAGTACAAGTAAATGAGTGAACAAAGGGGTGATGTCAGACACAGCCGTATAATCACTATTGCATACGGTACTACTGTAACAACGAGCAGAAAGATATAATTTAAAGTGAACTTTCAAATGAGAATGTACACTGACAAAAAATGCTTTCAGAACCAGCAGTTTCTCAGACGTCACAACTGTAGTCTCATATTGATGAGCCTGGATGTTCTCAGGTGTACTAATTATTGTGGTATGCTCACGTCTTCAGTGTGCATTCAGTGGAGAGGCGCACTGGTTATATAGGCCCCCTCTGGCAGGTTAAGGCCAATGAACTCTCCCTCTGTTTGATCATTGTGTTCACATACTGGTACGTCCGAGAACACATCATAATCTAGATTATTAATGTTAATGTGTTCCTTTGGAATTAATGGTGTCTGAATTTGATATCAGTCCATTTACCTACAGTATATTTGTAATATAGATATTTTATTTCATTTTATACTGGACTCAACTGTGCATCACCAACGGCCCCCTCTCTGGGCCTATAAATGAAAACAGCTTTTAGCTACATGTATTATGCATTGTCCCTGTCAAATAAACAAATAAGATACATTGTCTAGCAATTATGTTCTTTCTGTCACCTCAGTCTTCCCACCACCTCCCAAATCTATCTAGTGAGTCCCTGAAGATCCAGGCCTTTCGGTTGAGAATCACTGGTATGTGACAAGAGTTTTAAGCAAAAAAATGATAATTGGTGCCCCTAAATTAAAGCCTGAGAACACTCTGGCTCTAGAGGAGCTGTCTGGACTTATTAGGACCACTAGCGCTTTTCCAGCCGTGGGCAGTTCTTGCAGAATGTTTGTAACTCTACAGCACAAAAGTAAGATTTAAGTGGAAAGGATCAGTGCGTTGGTTAAGTCCATGTCACTGGAGCATGCTGCTGCCAGAATTAAACAATGTGCTTATGCAAGCCTGGCCTGACTGCAGCTAGCTGTCAAAAGTGGCTAGATTCTTTGCTGCAACAGTGGATGGGCATGAAAAGAGCAGCACACAGAAGGTGTACGGAGAGGCAGAGCGATCATCCCACAACACTCAGCTTTCTATAAGTCATCTGCCCACCTGTTATGCGATGAGAACATATAAACACTGAAATCACCTAGCATGGTGTATAGTATAATTTCATGCTAACAGTACTTGCAGTATATAGTTCTATACATTCAAGCCTGTCAGCTGGTCCATCTAGCAGAACATCCCCTCTGATTAACCATGATAGGGCATTGTGTCACTCAGTGGGCCTCCAAAATCCCTTCATCTCTCAGTTAGGAACACCGACTTATATCATTTTACCCTATTGTCCCTTTTGTCCTTCTTTGCCCTCATGCAGGGCTGTGATGTTTTACCTACTCTGTGCAGAATCAGCATGTAAAAACCTTCCAATAGTTTGATCCAGCAAGCTAATTAAAACTTATCCATCTCTGTACTGGAACACACTGGTTCCACTGCTCCCCTGACACCACTGGATATCCAGGGAAAAGGGACAATTCAATTCAATAACCTTTATTTAACGTTAATCTTGGTGATAAGTAGGCCAAGGTTTAATGAAGGGGCTGAATCACAGATGACAGAAATATAAAAATATGTCACAGTCAAAGTCTGTAATTCCAAGTCTATTAACTTAGGTCCTTTCTTGTCATACGTACTTGTCAAGTCAACTGATGTAGGATTCTCTCAGTGAGTGAGTGAGTGTGTGTGTGTGTGTGTGTGTGTGTGTGTGTAAAACCAGTTTTCAGTGATTCATTTCCTTCATTAAGGGTTGTCCTACTTCTCTCCTGCAATTCTTCACCTGGCTGTTATCTGCTCCATTCTTATTTCCTTTCTGCATACGGATAGTGTTTGGTTCAGTACCCCTGTGCTATTACATTTGAAACAATTTGATTATTTTACCTGGTACCCCTTTTGTGACACATGCCAGTGTGTACTTTTTAAATTGGGCTGGACCTGAGTTTACTGGGCATCCCATTAAACACATGCTGTTCATACACAAACTGCCACACACAGAAAACATGTCACAGAGACAGAGGTGCTAAAATGTTTCTATACAGACAGAGAGGACATAGGAGAGAGGGAGAGTGAGACAGAGACCAAAAGGAACAAAAAGAGATTGATGGGGGCAAGGGAGAGATGGAAGGAAAGACTGAGGAGGCACAGAGGGGGAATAATAGCAAAGAGTAAAAAATCCTTACACAGAGAGAAAAAGAGGAAAGGAGATAGAGACAAGACAGAGAATCTCTTTTAGTGAGAAGTGAGAAGCAAGGAGAGAACTGGGAAACACAAAGAGTGACAAAAGTAGCTGCAATAGTTACAGAGGACAAAGCAAAGAAGACACACTGTTTTTCTATGAATTTCCCACCTTTCTCAGTCCCTTCTTCTTACTGTTCATATATGTATGAAACATCACTGCCATCGCATTCTTGACTTCTCCAGGAATTTGAGATCTTGACATTGCAAGAGTTGATGTAAACTATAAGAGGTTATGCTCAGGTCACTGCATTGTTGGAATATCTACAGGAAATGCGTTGAAGTAATAAAAATTTGAAGAACAGTTTTACTGTCACTGAATCTAATTGCATGTCCTTTAAAAATAACAACTGCCTTTTAAACTTTACCACAATTTATCTGAAAATAACACAAATTTAATCAAACTTCTTTTTTGAATAGCCACAGCTATCTTTTTTGGCTTGAGTAATTACTAACCTGGGATTGACAAGTGATTACAACATGATTAGGGTGTTAGACAAACTTATTGCTACATACATCAGCGAAAAAGCACATTGCAGGATCCTTACAACATTGTAAATGACATCTTGACTGCACCATTTAATGTTAGGTCGGCCAAATAATATGACAATATGAAAACAGCAGAATTGTTTAGCAAATAGTGGCTTATTTTACAAATCCAGCAGACATGGGGCAACATTAGCATTTATTTGGAGTCATGTTCCTGGTCCACCTTATCAACATAAGACCAATATCCAATCTCCTTTGAACCCTGTTTTGGTTTCCACATTTAGCTGCTAAATGTCCCACCATGTTCACCAGCTTGTCGCTGTCTGTCTGTCGTTTGGTGATGAGCATGTATTGCACAGTGAGTTTATCAGAGCTTTTGGCTCTCTGGCTGGAAACGAAGTTAATGAGAGCAGCCGTAAAACCAAAACAATGAGCTGAAAGATACTAAAAGGCTCTGTAGAGATGAGGGGAACTGCAGAGTCTCTGTGAGCTCATCACTATCAGCAAAAACTTTTCACGTTACACATAGTAATTTAATCCATTGTTAATATAATAAATATATGCTTTTAGTGCAGCTTTAACACCCATTGATATATCTATTAGAGACTAGGGATGGGTCATGAATAGTCATTAAATCCTAAACTATTGAACACTTTATGCGACTATCATTTTGTTTTAAAGAATATATTTTCCCTTGTTTTTACCGGCGGCTGGTTGTAACACGTTAGGCTACGACCTGGCGGCGGTACAACGTGAAACAAAATGTGAAACAAAATGTGAAACAACAGGCACAACTACTGAACTAAACCAGTACTCCCAGGACAAGTGCATACCCCTCCACATCAATATCTGGACTGGCAAAATTAGCAAGGGCATGACAATGTGATGTGACGAGTTGGGAGTGAGAACGTGGTGATAATTTAGACATGTTCAATATCGTTATCAGTATCATTATGGCTTAGTTGAGGTCAACGCACATTTTCCTCCAGTGTGTGTGTGTATGTGTATGTGGGGGAGGAGAAAGTGGGGGGGCGAGGACGATCTTTGAAGAATGGTCGAACAGTTCCCAGTGAATATCGAATAGTATTTTTGCTTGAAATGCCCATCCCTATTAGAGACCAGTGTTGATGTTTCTTGTACGTAACACTTCGTGATGGGTTTTGGTTCAGGCACTTGTTTGTACAGAGTCCCTGTGATTGGCTAGTTATGTGCTTGCTAACCGTGATTGGTTGTTTGATTCAGGCCTGTCCAGTTTTTTAAAAAACTAAATACAAAGGGGCGGGCACTCACAGACACACATTTATTAAAGGACCCTTCAATTAAATATTGTTAGTGACATGTAATGGTCAAAATTAGTTATTTCAGCCAAAATTATAATAAAATAATATTACCTGCTGCAGCTTTAACCTTGAAGTCAACAATGTTTTAATTAAACTGAATTGGAGTTCAACTCTAGAAACATCACAATAGAGGCACCACTTTAAATCAAAGCAAATTCACACCAATCATGTTTAGTGGAGGAATGTTTCCTTTACATCTGGTTAATTTTGGCTGGTGAGAAAACATCAAATATACAAAAATGCAGTGAGAATCTGCTTTGAAGCAACGACAGGTAACAACCTCAAAACACAAGGCTATTACAGGCAGAAGGAAACAGATGTCGATGTCTGATAACCGGCAGTTCCTCTTGCTTGGATAGCAGCATTAAAAAATGAACCAAGGGCAAACCACAGTCTGGACTGATGCTCACATTCAGCTGCTCCTTTATGTGCATCTACGTGTTGTGAATGTCAGAGAAGCTATATTGAAGAGCACGGACAAGTCTGTCAGGCTGAACTAAAGTTACAAAGACTGGAATCAGATGGGTTTTGACTCATGAGTCATGTGACTTTTGTTGACAAACTCACTTGTGATTGGGCAGAGTGAGTTCTTCCAGTATGCTTCACACCAAAGCAAACAACGTCTAGGTGTGATCACACTCAGCAGTGGTGTGAAATGATGATGCACCAACTTGAAAAAGCTCCCATCAATCATTTGTACAAAGTCTTTCTTTAACACTAAAGACAACAACATAGCACCAACCTTTTTTTTTGTTCTTATAAACACCCTGCTGCTTTAGCCGCAAATAGAAATGATGACTCAACTCAGCTGTATGAGGCTGGATTTCTGGGCTGGTAGTTCTGATTGAGGGAGACTGACACACACACACACACACACACACACACACACACACACACACACACACAGTCACTCGCACCAAGCACAACCTACACACACCCTCATGCCACACAACTGCAAACAAAGTTGATGATTTTAATCACCATAACATGCTGAGAACACAAACACACCCTCGGGGTGCTAATCAATTACTGCGGAGCACACATACACACACCTACATACTCACACAGGGGCACACACACAATCAAGCTAAACAAATTTTACTCTAATCCAGATTTTTTTTTTTACACAGTTCTGCAGTGTG
>NTHP01000166.1:690354-701613 GCA_003416845.1 Oplegnathus fasciatus
CCATGAGAGCCCACCAACACGCACATACAAGATGTATGAAGCTTTGCAGACCACTTGGCTTGTTAGAAATTATCATTTTGAGAGACAGACAAACGTCAAAGCTTTCTGTCTTCTCCCTCTTTTTTCCATCAATCAGAATAAGTGATGCAATGAAACCAAACATAAAGCAATCATCTGACATTTCCATATGAAAACAGCTGCATTTTGCCATGACCAATTGATAAAACCTCATGTTTATGCAACCTATAACCCGTTTGTGAAAGTTTTTATCTTTGCTGTTCTAAACATTTTGAAAATAGTAATTTCAGGGATTAACTTGCACAAGGACGAAACTTGCACAGAACCACCTGCATTTCCTACTCGCTCTGCATAAAAGTATCAGCTACAGCAAATTATCTAAAATGTAAATATCTTTAGTGTTAACATTCAGTTGAAGTGCTCATCTGACAGCAAACACACAGATATACACACAACTTTAGCATTCAGTGTTGGTTCTAGACCGTGCTGATAGAGCTATCATTATGATAATACTGAGGTCTATCATAATTATCTGCTAATTAACTGCCTAACGAGGTAGCGCTCATTAGAATGCTCATTAATACTCCATCATCACCATTGATAGCTGTAATCACAGAGTGGTGGTTTCAAGGTCTTACAGGAGGGTGTGTGAGCGCATGTGTGGATATAATCTGCACACATATGTGTGCTTAAGTGTGTGTGTGCGTGTGTGTGTAGTATTGTCGATTCTTTCTTCAAGCAGCAATATATTATAAGTATTGAATCACAGACCCTGTTGCATTTAGCTCTTTTTACATAGAAAGCCTGTAAAATAATCAATTTTTGGCCTATATAGTCCTTTCATCCAAGTTTCTCTAGGAATTACATCCATATTAAACGATTCCCCACCTTACCTGTTAAGTCCAGTGCCAACATTCAGTGCTAATGCACAAAGCAGCCTGCCCTTAATGGAGTGAGGCAGGCAGTAAGGGTGTGACTTGTGTGTCCTGTCAGACCTGCAATTTATTTACGCCTTTTTCTTAAAA
Organism: Oplegnathus fasciatus; assembly: GCA_003416845.1. Lineage (NCBI taxonomy): Eukaryota > Metazoa > Chordata > Actinopteri > Centrarchiformes > Oplegnathidae > Oplegnathus > Oplegnathus fasciatus. The sequence continues at coordinate 691,398 of NTHP01000166.1, forward strand.
CTGATACCTCCCTAACCTTAACCATACCATCGTTTTTATAGAAAGGGAGAATTTCAAAAAAGTTCACACACTGGCATAATCGTCTGATATCTTGTCTGGTAATAAGGTTGAATTCATCTGCAGTGCATATTTGCTTTTGGTCCTCTGCTGTAGTTGTAGTTTTAAAGAGTAATTCAGCACTGACTCACAGTGACATCACTAACTGAGGTGTGGCCCTAAAGGTTTTCTACTTAAACAGTTAATTTTACTAATCTACATTATGTACGGGTCTGTTCACCCAAATCACATGAAAACATTATTTTCCAATTTTGTCATTTAACCATGCAAACTCTTTTATATGCATGGTACTATTTTGGATTCTGCTGTGACCATCATTGCAATGAAGGTATTGAAAAGTCACTATTTTAGATGGGTCAGAGAGGATTTTTTTGTGTGTGTGTATTATTTGTTTAAACTTACCGTTTACTCAAAACTTTTCTTTCTTGCTCACTGTTACAGTTTTGCTAACTACTTTTTCTTACATGATACCTAGCAGGTTTGGACACAGATTAACTTTAATAGCACCTCTTTCTAAGCTGGCATCAGTGCCATCATGATTGTCTGTTTGGCCTTCAATTATTTTAGTTCCTCAATTCAAGGGGGCCCAAGACGGCACCCTGCTGCACACCTACAATACAGTAGCTCACTGCACTGGTTCCTACAGGGGCAGCAGGCAGTTTTCATTGTGTGTATTCCCCTCAGCCTGCACTGCAGTACCCGTTTCAGCTTCGGTACACTGAGAATACTTTTGCTATCTTTCAGTATGCTGTTGTCTGTATTTTAACAGTGTTGTGTTTTTGTGTTGCAGGTATGCCTCTCAGTTTGGACTGCAAGGCATTTTTTGGCTACATTGGAGAAAACAGAAGGCCCATCATCTACTGGATGAAAGGAGAAAAGTTTGTCGAAGAACTAGCAGGTCACATTAAAGAAAGTGAAGTCAGGTAAATACACCATCATCTAGACTAAATATCAATCCACTTCTGGTCACATATGTACACCAAATCACTTTGGCTTTTTCACACTGCAAGACTGTATCAATTATAGCCTGTCAGGTTTACAGGTTTCTATTGTTAATTAATTTTCTGAAAAGACTCGACTCCAGCTGCACTCCTCACACTGTCAGTATCTAATTTGCTCTCTTATGATTTATGACTCATTGAGGGTTCTCTGACAGATTTCTTCTCAACTTTCCTAAAAAATGATGAATACTAATAATAAAGTTAAATTGAATTCATTTTCTCCCCTATTGAGACCAATTACATTGGGCTCTATTGGGAAAAGCCTGATTGTCTGCGGGGTGTCAAATATCATTAGAACAACCTGCCAGATCACCATGGAAACCATCTGAACACTCACAGTGTCACACTTTCACACACACACATGCAGAATGCAGTGCTTGGGAATGTTACATTTAAAATGGACCAATAACAGATGCACATTATGATTAAAACAGTACACTAAATACTTGCATTCATCAATTATCTATTTGCCTCCAAAATGTATAAAACAGTAGGTTAAAGGGACAATTCATCTGCAATTACAATATATTTTGGTCATGATAAACAAGTAAAATTAATTATGTAATTTTCAGTGGCCTGTACATCTGTAGAGAAGCAGTTTGTTCAGTTCGGAGGTGGGGAATGATGATGCTTTTGCTTTCTTCAATGGACAGATGTATGGGGAATAGTTAGGGGTTTCAGGTGCTACACAGTCCTGTTTCTTTTCAAGTTTTTTAGAAGGAAACAGTACCAAAGCCATGGTGAGCTCTGTATGAGCATAGTTAATGTGTCAGACTGGGCTCATATTTTTAAGTAGATGGGAAGACTTCATAAATGTTGAAAATGTTAAAATCTTAGTGGCACAAAAACTAATACATTTAATACGACAACAACCTGAAACAGACATGCAGCAAATACTATTTGGTGGTAGTCATTGCTGTAATAACTTTGGCTTTGCGAGTGCTCTGTGAAGGGAGTAGAGATGAGGTATGTAGGATTAGAGCACATGCATCTAGGCTAACTTTAAAACTCCACCTGTTAATACTAGTGTGCTGCAGTGCTGCAGAATCACTGAATTAAATATTTAATTTATGCACTGACTTAGCCACTCCTGTTGCAAAATCAGCAAGCAACACTCTGTTATGTGGGTGTGTAGTACATCATCTACTGTACATGGTAGCATTACACATGAAAGGAAAACTATGGTTTATTACAACCTGGGTTTTATTTTCATAGCTCTCTCAATCAATTGTATCGGTTGTTTGATTTGATGAATTGCATGATAACATTGCACTCGCCAAAGTAATGGCTGGGATTTTGCAATGCGGCAACATCACTAAAAATGGGGCAACAAAGATCAGTGGTCAGACAAGGAACCAAGAAGTCAGGATTACAGCTTATAGTGGATATTTACAACAAACACTTTGGGTTGTAGCTTTACTGTTGGCCTTGGTTTTCTCCTTCAAATAAATTTGACTAGCCTGTGGGTTTGCTTTCAACCTGTTTGATCCTCTGACCACTGATAGTTGTTTCCCTGTTGGACCTATTTTTAGTGATACCACCTACGTTTTAATAAAGTAGTTTACCTTTAATGGAGCGATGGGACACAGAGCCCAACCCTTTAAAAATACGCCTTCCTTAGCAATTAGATGTGAGTGCAGGAGTTACTAATTCAAGGGTATGAGATACTAATTTAATGTTGATTAATAATTTTCTACACATCACCTCTGTAAATCAACATGTTTTAAGGATTAAATCAAATTGTACTGGTAATTAAAATGTTTAAACAATGATTAAATTAGCATTTTAAACATCCCCTTCCCCTCCTCACGTCCTATCAAGTACAACCTGCAGCTTTATTACTTTTACAGGGACATAGTGACTACATGGTATAGCAGGGAAAAGCCTGTTTGATTTTCCTTAAATGCACTTGTTGTACCTTGCCAATGGCAGGTTTTGAATGAGTCTGCCATGGATTCATTCACCATCTACAATAACTACACTGTGGGCTCACTGCTTTTTCTCTTTCCATGTTATTGTTCAACCTGCCCACTTTTGAGCAATACTACTCCACTTTCACCTCTGATACAGCATCCTGTAAAATAAACAGCGCTATAACATGGAAAAGACACAATTGTAATTCTGTTTGCTTAGGGTATTAACCATCAACATTAACTCCCTCACCCTGACCTGGAAGTAGTTAAAGCCCTTATCATTAGAAAACAGTTTTAAAGTAAAATCTAGACAGAATATTCTCTCTTAACCAAAAGTCATCATATTTTATGTCATCAGCACAGCCCACCAATAATAATGTGAATGTTTATTCCTCTCTTAAGGGAAATCCTTTCACCTCTTCCCCAGCTGCCTCCACAGAGAGGTCAGGGTCAGCTACACAATCGCAGCCCTGCTGTCTTGCTCTAGGACACTTCAGCAGGAGGGCTGCTTGCTGACCTGCTGGGGCTTGAACATAGGTTCTCCATTTGAAGGATGGTCTTTGTAACCGCTAAGCCACTCAGTGGCCTCTGAAAATGTTCACTCCCGGGAAAATAGTGTTACTGTAGATAAAGAGAGCAGGAATGTGCATGAGTATGAGTGTTTAAACTTGAAGCTAATCATGCCCTGTGGTATTAAATTAACCTTTGCCTGATGAGTTTTCCATCTTTCAGTCCTCTGGCCACCTCTGATCCAATCACACCACTACTCCAAATTCAACAATCACACGACAGCAGACAGACTCCTGCTGGGATGCACATTAATCTGTGCACATTTAGCTCCCGCCATCCACCCTGTTGCAGCACTGGCTATTGGACTGTGTGTGTCCATGTCTGTTTGCACAGGATGTCTCAAGGCCTCCATGATAGTGTGCATACCCTAATTACCAATTCATGTTACCCTGCAGTATGTGAGAGAACTGTTGACACTCACCTCGTTATTACTACACCACCTAGAGAGAGCAGCCGGCTGTGAATATGTGTGACGGACAGGAAGTTTCAGACTTTTTCTCCACATTTAGCCTTCAAGTGCTCTCCTTCTGAAAACCTGCATCTGTCTTTGGAAGATATAATTACAACCTGTCAAGAATTAGCGTTTCTGCTCAAAATTTACTCAAACACACCACCAACATAATATATATGAGCAGCATCATCAGTTTTACTGCAGTTGTTGGCACAGCTTCAGTGCCGTCCAGCTACTCAACATTTCTGCAACTCAGCCATCATAGTTCATGGTTTGTTCATGTGCAATGAATACGTAATTATAATATTTCCACTTGGGCCAGTGCTTCCTTCATATTTTCACTTGAAGGCAGCATTGGCCCATATGTGTAGTGGTGTGGAGAGGCTTTTCTTACCTGCTTGAAATTCACATCAGCTGTCCAATCCAACTGCTCTCAAAGCCTCACTGTCTTAATGTTTTTTTTAACCAGAGCTGGTACCTGTATCAGTGAACATTATTAGTTGCTACTCTCTCAACTTTTTGAGTTATCTAAAATTGTAAGATGGGGAGTGAGTGAGCAGACAAGCATCAGAGTTTTGGATATACTAAAGTTTATTAAAACACAAGTCTTGTGATGTTCTGTATTTTTCTTACTGTCACAAAATCCAATGAAAAGACCAAACCAACAATGAATTGATCCTACTAACCAGTATTACCTGTGTAGCCAAAGACTGATCGGCTATTGCTTACTCATCTGTACCATTGAGCTCCATTGTTGTCTAAAAAATTCAAAACACACCAATGAGCCACATTGTTGGACTCGGTGACATGTTCCAATGATGATAATGGGACTGTAGCTTATTTTGAGTTGATCCCATATACACCATCCTGCTGTTATATATACTTACTAGATCACCAAATCCCCAGCTGAAAAATAGTTCCCGACAAATACACTATTTCCTCCTGTTTGAGTAACGTTTGCTAAAGACTGCAGTGTCCAGCTGTTGTAAGAAATGATTTAGTTTTCTTTTAAAATAAAGGTACATACACATTTGTTAGGCATTTTTAAAGACTTACATCTTCAGTAGGACCCAATAAGCTCAGGGCTGAGAGCCACAGACAGGGTACGGAAGTCAGAAAGTACTGAGAGGGAGACTTGCATGATTTTGGTGAGACCTTTGGGACCAATGATGATCATATTAGATTTGTCAGAGTTCAGTTTTACAAGTTTGCTTGCATCCATGATTTAGTGGCCAGGATGCAGTGAGTTGTAGTGGCGATGGATGTAGTGGATATGTAGAGCTGTACATCATTTGTGTAGCAGTAGAAGTGTAGACCATGAAGATGGATAATATCACAGCATGGCAGCATGGTGAAGATGAACAGGAGAGGCCAAGTACTGAACCCTGGGGTACACTTTGGAGATGCGCAGCTGAACTGTTGACTTTCTGTGATGTATGACTTCAGCCAGGAGAGAGGAGTACCAGTGATACTGAGGTAGGTTTCCAGGCAGGAGAGAAGGATGTGAATACTGAGATGACCAGAGTGTGAGGGAGGAGGTTGTTGATTACTTAAAAAAAGAATAGCCAAGTGTGACTTATTAATTGCTATGTCTTTAATCACATTAGCACTACATGAGCATGACATAGGAGATCTCACCCAGGTGTTAAGTGTTACAGTCAGACAACAATCAGAAAAAACAGAAAAAATAATTATTCACTGCTCAGGTGTAATTTAGTGGGATGGAGGGAGTGTGTTTAATCACAGATGTCAAGACAGCATTAGAGTTATGGATTAGAGAGGTGATGAGGTGATGACGGGATGAGGATGGTGGGAGGTAAGAGGAAACAGAAAGGAGGTCTGAAATGGGTGGGGGCGAGTAGGGAGAGTTATTGGAGGGAAGGTGAGAAAAAGGAAGAGAGGAAGTGAAGTGTTTTTAATCGAGGATTTTAGCAAGTCAGTGCTTTTGACAGTGACCTCTAATACTCTGCCCTGGTAGACATCAGAGTGATGCACACACTCAAAACCACTGACACACACAGGAGGAGAACAAGAAAGAGGAAAAGTACACTTACAGAGGCGATCCCAGTCATTCGGTGTATTTCTTCTTGACATTTTTAATCTGATAATTCTTCTTGTAATGTTGACGATAATAATAATAATACTGTATTCACATTTCACTGCTTTTTTCTTGCTAAACCGGTAGTGAAAAGCATTAATATTGAGAGGGTTAGGAGTTCAATTCCCACAGCAACCACCCATGCTAAAAGTGTGCATGTCAAAATTCTTTGCACGCAGGCATAAAAGCATCAAGTGACAGATGTGGTTCTTTTTCATGGTGAATTACCACCAGAATCACAAGGAACTACTACACGTTGCCTTCATCTCTGCTTGCCATGGTTGAACTGTGCAAACTCCTGTGTGGTTCAGCCCCTGTTTGTTTTAGAATCTGGCCAGTCTGGACTACTGTGGGTCAAAGCTGAGTCAAACCAGCATATACTGTAAAAAGGAAGAATAACAAAACTATGTGGCCTGTCTGGTCTGTTTTCTGACATTAATGCTGATTCTGCATGGCATATGCTCATTATTTCCAAAATCCTGCTGGTCTGGTTTGGCCAGTCACTATAAATTCAAACCAAACCACCCCATAACACAACCTAACCTAACCTGTACCTCCCTTTTTTTCTTATTTTTTACTCATCTGATGTTCTTTTGCCCCTTTCATTCCTGTATTTTATTTATTTATTTATTCTTTTTTTGATAACCTATAAATCTCTCTGTGCAAAAAGAATCCAGATTTTATTTTGCTCAGTCTTCAATGTGCACATTTACTATGTAGGTTTATCTACAGGTTGCTTTACCATTATACCAAAAAATGGATTTGTGTGGGCAAGGCCATTTAAACTGTGCAGGGTTTTCATTCACTCGTGCATACATCATGCAGAATGAAAATGTAATCCTTTTGCTAGGTTTTTATTAGATAAGCTTTTCATGCTTAAAGTTACGTGGTCTTTATTTTTTTTGTGGAACAGACTTGGAAGCCATTCTTTCAAAGAGCTTATATATCTAATGTCACCTGTTGTAACATATACAGTAATTATAAATTTTCATATTTGGCATGTAGTACTGTAATTATTGCTTGTGTTTGCTTTGATACCCCAATTTGATGTGGTTCTTATATCTCACCCACTGCCATATCCTGTTCCATGCTGTCAAAATCAAACTTCCCTGCACTGTGACTACAGTTTAATCCAAAAATGTAATGCTGGCTGCAGAGGCAAGACCTTTTATATTCAAACACGGCATTTCACATTGGGGTCATCGCCCCTGTGGCACTCCAAAAGCCTGTCCAGATTTGTCTTAGTTCACACTCCTAACACTTATTTTTTCTGGTCCAGTCACAGACAATGTCCTCTGAAGTTCAAGCTGTGATTACTCAAGTATTAGAAGCTGACACTGAGTTCACTTCACAAGACACTGGCTTTTAAAATAATCTTCCCCTCTGAATCACTGGATGGATTTTGTTAATAGCATGAGCATGTTGGGGTAAATGAAATGGCCAACTGTTGTTGTAACTGACTGTTCACTAAACTCCCCCATGGCTTACCAACCATGAGTATGGTGTCTGTCAAGCTTTGTATTTCCCCACATGTTGAAGTGATCTGCTCGGAATAGAAAGAGTTTGGAGGTTGGTTTCTTTCTTTAGTGCCTTTCCAAGCAAAATAAATAAATAATAGCAAAAGTGTAATGAATAGATTAAACTATGTGTTTATCTGCTCTAATATATTATGTGGGGTTACACGTTTACATTATAAAAAGCCCCATTCAGGACTTGGACATTCATGTATGGGGCTGGTGTAACACCTGGATGCTATTTGCCACCATATGAGCTACTGTATACTGTATATGTATTTTTTCTTGGATTTAGGGAAGTTTACCAAAGATGGCTATACTAATTAGTTTGTACTCATTCTCAATTCCCTTTCTTGTGTAAAAGGGAAGCATATAGTTTAAAAGACTAACAATAAACCATAAATCTAATCACTGTGTTGTTTGATGATCTATGTCTTTTACATGGATCATTAACTGGTGAGGATGCTGACTTTTTGCTTTGGACCTGTAAGCTTTAGCCTCAGTCTTTTCTGCATCATTACACTGCATCGAGTTAGCAGGAAATCAATGGGTCAGCTGCTGAAATAAGTAACAAAGTATCGATGCCTCTTGCATAGTAGTGATAAAATTATATCAACAAAATAAATTATTGTCAACTTAAAGACAGCATGAACAACAGGGTTTGTAAACTGAGTGTTGAGTTTACTATGCATTTCATCTCTAAACTGATCATCTACATTACAAGAAGAACATGACATTCAGACACTTGCTAACTGCAACAACAACGAGAACAAAAAAGAGAGAAAGGAACAATGTGTTGGCATAGTTTTAAAGTCACATGAAATGATACGAACAAAAATATAGATATGACCATCATCAACTAAAATAGTTTCAATCATTCTAATATAGAACAATATAAATAGTGAAATGAATAATAATATAAATTAAATTAGAAAATATTAAATGAGATTACCTCTTTGGTTTCCACTATTACAGCCACATTAACAGAATGGGAGAAATTTCAGAACCTGTGATGCTATTGGACCATCTGTCCTGATTGCTCAGAATTTGCAATGTCAGCACAGTTAGTCTGATCTCAGATGTCACTGGTTATGGCTGGATCTGACCTTAAGTCAGGCTTAAAGGTGCACGTTGTGACCCAAACATCAGTTCAGTCTCCCTCTCTTCCTCCTCCTCGCAGGCTTTTAGAGGAGTATGACCTCACCATAAGGAGAGAGGCTTTTTCCAGCTGTCGCCAATGTTTGCTACACATGCCTCCTTGCTCCCTCTGTCCTCCTTTTTCATCTGCTTCATACTTCACACGGCTCGACTCTTTTCTCATTTCTCCTCTCCTCTTCCTTTCCCTTTCTCTCCTGTTGTCCTTTCTCTTCTTCTCAGCTTTTGGTGGAGTAATTAAGAAGACATGGACCTCCCCCTGTCTCTAAGATTTACACAATTACTTCTGTCCCTGTTCTCTCACTCCCTCTTCTCCTCTTCTTGCCTCTCTTATTTTTATTCTTGTAGTTTATTTTTTAATTAAGTAATGTGGGAGAAAACTCCAGCTAATCAATCTCATGTTTCATAAATGTTTATGTACTCCTCGTCTTCCTTAAAGGTTTTTAAAGGAGCAAATTTGGGGCAAAGAGATGATTCTGCTGCCTGTGACAATTGTCTTCTCTTTGTGTGTTTGTCCAGGATTTTGAGGGAGCATTTAGGGGAGAAGGAGGTGCAGCTATCCTTAACGTTTGATGCTGTGGAGGAGGCAGATCTGGCCAACTACACCTGTTATGTGGAGAACCACATAGGGAAGCGCAGCGGGAGTGCTATACTGCAGAAGAAAGGTAGATTACTCTCTCTTTCTCTTTCCTGCCCTCCACCCCATTGTAGTTAGATAGAATCAAAGAAGTGCCTCAAATGTAGAGAAAACCTGCCATCATCATCTGATTACCGCTTTTCTTCGAACAATAAATCTGGGTAAGTGACAGATAAAATGTAATAAAACGTAATAAAAATAAATGTGTTATTTTGTCTGCACTACTAGAAATCAACATCATTAACAGCATCATCATCACCCAAAAATGTATTTACATAGCACTAAAGTAAAAACACAATTTACAAAAATGTGCTTTAAAAGGAAGAAGAGGGAATGTTAAATGGAGCCTAGAATGGATCCCTGTGGCACCCCGTAGCTGCTTTCTGTTGTGAAAGAAGATAAACTTACACATTACAGAAGAGCAAATTGTTTTTGGAAGATCAAAGTTACTTCAGTTAGGTTGTCAATTATAATATCTATTGTATGTAGCTTTTGTGATACCTTTTGAGGCCATGTTAACCCTGGTATGAACATTACTAACAAACTGAAAATCGAGTACCTAACCATTGTGCTGATGTTAACTGAAACACACCCAAGTCAAAGATCAACAACAAGTTTAATTATAAATGGGGAAATTCTGTATCTGAACCATTTTATGTTAGTAATGGAGTTCGACAGGGCGGCATTTTGTCTCCTTTTCTTTTCAATGTGTACATAGATGATTTGTCACAACAGTTAAATGCATCCAATACAGGGTGTATGGCTGTCAATATTTTAATTAATCACCTTATGTATGCAGATGATTTGGTAATCTTCTGTC
>NTHP01000166.1:714319-741172 GCA_003416845.1 Oplegnathus fasciatus
CTGTGGTTGTTGGCAAATATGAGAGTGACAGGTGACAACAGTGTTGGCTTGGCGCACCACAGTGAGGCAAAGAAGAAGAAAAAAGCTTAAAGGATGACGTCTAATTGACTGGTTTGACAAATGCGAATTGGGTTAACTTCCCCATCGTCCAATAAAGAGCAATGCACGAGCGCCTCCCTAAGCGTTTCATTGGTAAGTCTCCGGGACTATAGTTATACATGCCTATACATTGGAGGATAACAGCCTATAACTTGTATTTTTTTCGACTGAAAAATCTTCTGCCAAGGCAAAACTATACAGTTAAAGTGAGACTATTTTACATTTGAAGGAATAATTTTACATTTGAAAGAATAAATAACACATTCCTCTTACTAATTAAACGATTATTTCACAAGCAATAAATGCACCCTTGCTCAAGTCAATACACCCAAGGGTTTTACTGCTACAGCCTTACTTGGTCTGGTATGACCAGTAGCTTATGGTGGCTAATGTTAGCTAATATTAATAAGCTAGTAATAAAGAAAGTTACTGCTGTGTAGTTGACCTTACTGAGTCAGTTTAATGACTTTACTTTCTACTTTCTACTTGTTGTATTGTGTCACTCCATTTTAGCACTTGCTGTAATTGCCACTCGTGGCCACATAACATATGCTCTCTTTAAAGCTTGATTAAGCAGTATTGGACAGAACCAGGATGAGAGTGCAGAAAAATTGCAAAACAAACACATCAATTAGCGACCACTTTTGAAAAATAAACTTGGTAAGTTCTGGCTTATTGTTTGCCTACTTTACTTACTTATCCAGCAGAAACAGAGCAAAATGGATATCTCAAACATCCTCTTCTTGCCACCCATTGAATCTAAGTTCTATATTCACTGGTGTTTTAGCTCTGGATTGGTCTGTCAACTTTACGCTAAATATCTGGCTTTCTTTGGGTTTGCTAAATGTTTGACTTTCACTTTGGCTAAACCATATGGGCCGATGAACCAAAGCAATGAATGAGCTGCTTAAGCTGCACAGAGCTGCAGAGTGGTCTGTTAATTCATTTGGCACTTCTAACAACCCTTTCACATTACAGGGTGTCATTTCACTCAACGTCAAAATGCTGCCTAATGGAGCTTTGATTTAATGTTTAACTGTGATATTCAGTCAACCTCTGACCTCCCTGTAGAGAAGTGAAGTGAATTTCTATATGAGCAAATGAAGCAAACAAACACTGATGATTAGCTCCTAATTAATTAGCTCTTGACAGCCAACTTGTTTTGGTGGTTTTACAAAAGACATGTGAACATGCCTGGTTTAAGGTGTGTGTGTTTGTCTTTTTGTGCCTTATTCAGTCGATTCTGTGTGCTTTATTGGCGGGAATGTTAGGCAGACTGTTAACAAAGCTTCTTTATCCAGCTGTGATTCATCAAAAAATAACAAGCATGGGCAACTATCAAGTCTGTTTGTCTGAATGTTTATTTGTGTGAGCGAATGAGTTTCAGCGTTAGTCACCGATTTAGAACATTTGCCAATCTTAAGGTAATTTAAGTTTTCATTTTTTCTATTTCCTGAAGTCAAAATGCTGTAGATTGACTTCATATACTCAGACGTGAGCATACCAGTTTGTAAAAAGCACCGAAGAAAATCAACATAAAGAAAACTGAGCTTCAGTCATACAATATTCAGTGTTAAGTCTGACATATTAGAGAAATATATGATTACTTTGTTTTTATCTCTCTGTTAGTGATCCTTTGAACATTAACTGATATAAATCTCACTGATTTCCTTTCTACTCCTCCCCGTGCTCTATCTCTCCGACTGTAGATATGTATCGTCTGGAGTTGGCTGGTGGTCTGGGGGTTATATTGTTGCTGCTGGGAGTCCTGACAGCACTTTATAAGTGTTACAACCTGGAGATCATGCTCTGCTACAGGAGACACTTTGGCAGTGATGAAACTGAAGATGGTAAGCCTCATTGTGTGCTCACTTTTTACTTCAGGACAATCATACAACAGCAGTGTTCAGACAGGCGACTTATAACAGAATCAGAGTTTATTCCAACATACATATGGCACCGGGAAGAGCACTCAATAATGTGAACAAATTCAAATTGGTATGTTATGATGGAGACATGGTGGTGAAGCAATAAAAAGCACAAAAGATAAAATCACACTGAATCAAGTCTACACTTAAGAAAGAAAGCAGTTAACAAAAAAAAGCAACAAAGTGAATGAACATTTGTTTTCTCAATTGATTGAGTGATTTTTTCTTTTTTTTCCTTTGCCACCCATTGATGGGATAATGATGAGCTTCATTTTGCACAGTATGTTTCAAAAGTAAAATTGACAAAGCACTATAAGCAAATAAATGATAGCTACGTTGCAAAATTGCAAAATTGCAAAATGACAATGACGTAATTTTGTAGTATTGACTGAAAGTATCGATTTCAAACTAAAGTCCCCAAGGGTATTCCCCAAGATCTCCAGCCCCAAACATGAACTGCCCATTCCCTTTATTCTCATTCAGTCCAGATGTAGGAATGATCAGAAAGTATCATCATTCAGGATGTGATCAGTTTCTGATCCATTGCTTATAGAGAGACTGCTAACATTTACGCTGTGTAAATGATGCTTTTTAAAATGTAGCAAAGTATAATATTAAAATTACAACATCCGAGGAAAAAGCACATTCTTAAATACAGTAACAAAAATAAAATCTAATTTATGTCTTGACCAGACAAGCCCAATGATTTCATGTCGCTCTCAGCTGTTGGGAGTTCAGAGGTATAGCTGGACTCATTCTGCCTCGCTGTCTCTCTCTTCACAGATAATAAGGAGTACGATGCCTATCTTTCCTACACTAAAGTGGACCTAGATTCTTTGGGCAGGTCAGTTACCTCTGTACACACATACAAGTAAATAAAAACTTTCTTATCACTAACAACACTGGTTCTCACAATCATCAGTGACAGCAGCATGAAAAGCCTTGATCATGTGTGTTGAACAGTAAAGGCTTGTTAATGTTTAAATGTAGAATTCAAATAGAGTCCATTGCTTAAAGGACAAGTTAAACAATTTGGGTAATGCAGAAATTCACTTTCTTTCTGAGAGTGAGACGAGAAGATTGATACCGATCTCATGTCTGTGCGTTAAGTATGGAGCTGGAGTCATGACGTGGTTAGCCTAGCTTAGCATAAAAACTGGAAGCAAGGGGAAACAGCTAGCCTGGCTCTCCTTAAAGTGACAAAATATGCCACCTCTAAACCTCTAAAAGCTCACTAATTAACACGTTGTATCTTGTTTGTTTAATCCGCACACAAACAGAGATGTAAAAAACAGTGTGTTAATTAATGAGCTTTAGAGGTGCTAATGCACATATTTATGAACTCTAGAGAGCCAGGCTAGCTGTTTCCCTCTGCTTGTAGTCTGTATGCTAAGCTAATCTAACCACCTCCCCTGCTCCAGCTCCTTAAGCTACTTACTGATACATAATTGGTATCGATCTTTTCACCTCTCATTGCTTCTTGCAGCTGCTTCACAGTAAAAGCCGTGCTAACTGATCTTTGTTTGACTTTAAGTGAAGCGCGGTAACAAAAACAATGCATCACATCAGGCTTAATGATGATTAGGCCTACACAATTTCTGGGTATTGATGTTTATTTTTAACTGTTAACCCCTTAAAATGCAGTTGCAGCCACCTCCAGGTGCTCATTTAACTGATGGTTTTGCATTTGATTTTGAATCTGGAGCCATAATTGTTATTTGCTTCCCCAGCAGGACAAGCAGCGATGAGGAAACATTTGCTTTGGAGATCCTGCCGGACGTTTTAGAGAAACATTATGGATACAAGCTGTTTATACCAGATAGAGATCTAATACCCAGCAGTAGTAAGTATCCATCTATCCGACTATCTACCTTACTTACACCCCCATCCTGTCTTTCTCTCTATGGGCCATTATAGCCCCCAGTACCCAGAATTCATCACCCTGTCAGAATAAACAAGAATGTATGCGGACCTACATCACAACACACTTACAGACACACACATACTGTATCTCTGTGTATGATCTCAGGTGAACATCCCCTGTACACTCCAAACACACACACACAGCACTTTATCTCACGTGTGTTGGTTTCATCAGAAAAAAGACAGTAAGAATGTCTGAGAAACTGTGTCTGTGTCTTGCTCAGCCTAGATCTCAAACCCACAAATGTTAACACATACCGCCACAGGATGCAAAGAGTTCACGCACACACACACACACACACACACAAAAACACACACTGTTTGTCATAATTTCTGGGGTATGTGTCACTCTCTGTCCAACTGGAGGGGGAAATATGACTGTTATTGCGGTTATTTGTCAATGCACTGACCTGACACACACACACACGCACACACACACACACACACACACACACAAGTGCACACAGACACACAATTGTATTACTGACACACACAGACGGGGAAAACATAACTCTTACTGCCATAAACATGTAGGCACACAGCATCTATCTGTCTGTCTATCTACGATATCCCATTAATTTAACTAATACACTAAAATAAACAGTTTGAGGATAGCTTTCACTGGATGGTGACAGTATATGGACAGTATATATTGCAGCTGTTGCCTACAGATGCTCACAATCACAAATATATGTTCTCTCAAAATGTGCATTGAACACTGAAACTGTTTAATGAACAATTCAAGACTGTTTTGCAGGACATGAGGAAAAAATGCAGATATAATGTAATTTATGGATTTGTCTTATTCTTAGTACACACACACACACACTCATCCATCATTGTTGAGCTCACCTCTGGCCTTGATAGCTGCAGGGACGGTGAATGGAGCATTTATATTAGAATGTAGTGAAGGTCGTTTGTTTCATACAAGTGTTTATCACAGAAACACACATTGAAAATTCTCCCAAACACACAGACACAATCTTGGCATGTATGTGGCGTGTAAAAGGGGTGATGATGAACTCGCATAGAGTTATCACCAGACTCTGCAGTGTCCCTTAACTCTATAGAACATTTTAGCCTCTTTCAGCTCATTGGTTTGGCTGAAACTTGACACATAGGTTGAGTCTCACCACTCTCATCAACCCTGTTTTTAGATGTGGCAGGAAGTTGTTTTTATCAAATAAACCACCAAACAGCAGACAGACAAGTTGTCGACTAGCTGGTGAACATAGTGGAGCATTAAGCAAGAGTGGAGACCGAAATAGAGCTAAAATTTCTTGTATGTTTTCTATTCCAAGTCTGCGATACTGTGATATATATATGGACAATTGATCAAACATGGTAGCGCCCTAATTAAGCCAATCGGTGTAGTTTTGGATATACTGGAGCAGAGAAGTTGCACAGATCATCTCTTAAAGTTTCATCAAAACCTGATCAGCAGCATCCAAGATATTATAAAACCAATATTTTTGCTTCTAGACTGATAATGTATATCTACCGTTTGTGCACTGTTGATATGGTGTTTTTCGTCTAGTTACAAACGGACGACAGATCAGTCTGTGTTTACTCTGATATTTCTTTATTATTTATTAGACAATGTGACTATGTGCTTCAGGGGACTGAATATGTAATATACCTGCTCATTGCTTTAAAAACATTGTAAAACACATTCAGTAGTCTCGGAGGCACCTGGTTAAGTATCAAACTAAAGCATGAAATAAAATATTGAGTCATTATCCCCTGTGTATTAGCATTTTGTTACTAAAATCACATTTCATCTTGTCCAAAAAACTTCCTAAAAAAGAATGTAGTCACTAAAATAACTTCATAACGTGGCTAGAAAGTAACAAACTAAGGTGTGTTCTTTGTATTATTTAACATTTTCTCCCAAAATACATAAATAAATTTACTTAAATATGGTTCTTAATTCATCGCTATGCTATACATAGTCTGCCCTCAGCCAAAATTATGCCTACTCCCAACACACACTCAAGACAAACACACACACCACAAACTGAAAACAGATGGAAAAAGTCATATTTCCTCCAAAGATGAGGCTTCCTCTGCGTGCCCTGAAAACATCCTAAAAACAAATGTCCACTGTGCTTAACTACACACATAACTCTGTCTAAGCTGCATATGAACTAAAGGTTACGTAGTGTGAAAAACACACTGAATGAGTGAATCGCAGAGACAGAGAGAGGTGCCTTTTTACTGCTTACCAAAGCCATTGACAGAACAACACAGCAATGTGACCTAAAATACACCATTCAATTATCCACTCCATTAGCCCTCCGAAATTAACAAGAGAGCGAGAAATAAACAACGGGAACAGAAAGAGGTGGGGACGGGGTCATTGGTTTGTGTTATTTCATTAATTGATTTACATAATCCTCAAAAATGGAGAGTGGGAAGAAGAAGTGAAGGGCAGGACAGAGGAGGGGAGGTTAAGTGTGGGGAAAAGAAAGAGAAAGATAAGGAGAGAGATGGAAAAGCAAACCACAGAAGAGAAAGAAAGGGACTGAATTTTGGGATGTTCTGTACTATTTGTGACCCTCAAATTGAGCGTGAAATTGCAATGTGTTGCTGGAGAGTCTCTGTCATTAATTTAGTTAGCAAGTGAAGAGATGGCGAAGGAGAGGGACATACTGAGAGAAGGGAATCTGTTGTTCACAGAACACACAGTTTTCAGACATTTTCCGTAACCACACATTTAAGAAATAATGAGCAATTTCAACGGCGCACGTTCCAAAAAACATTGAGATGTCACAAACAAATAATTGGAAATGGGACAGTTTGGGAAGATAAGTTTACACAGGCAACGGCACCACAGGGAGGATAAAAGACACATTTAAAACTGCGGTGAGCTCTTTTGGCTCTATATTGACTCATATATTGACACATACAGTAGCTCCACCTCAGATTTGTTCATTTTTCACATGTCATCACCTGCCCATTCACCTCCTCAAGTTCACATTTCCCTCCCTGAGTTATACTGTAAGTAAAAGCTGATGGTGGTCTATCAGCAGCTCTGATCCCCATTTAAGAGCTGACTTCACGGCACTGTGTCAGAGCCAAAACTCTTGCACAAGCATTTCTGTCACTCTACTATATACTCCTGTCAGTCATCCCAGTCATTTATGAACAAAATGAGTTGAAGGATGCAGCCAGCAAAAAGAAGGCAGATACTATATAGGGAGGTTTTCCCTATATACTAACGTTCCTTTTGAAGGTCCTGTTTCCTTTCCTGTAATCAACAATAAATAAAACACTTTTCTCTAACTCTTATATTTTCTTGTTATTTGTGAGAAACAAATGCACAACTTAAGGAATACCAGTAGTTCAGCATTTTAAGAAATGTATTTATTCGCTTTCTTTCCAAGTCAGATGAAGAGATCAATACCACTCTCATACTACATCACATCCAAGGTGATTAGCCTAGCTTAGCTTAAAGACTGGAAACAATGGGAAACAGCTGGCCTGGCTCTCGCCAAAGTAAGAAAAATACACCAACAAGCACCTCTAATGCTTACTCATTAACATGAATTACCATATTTCCCAATATGTTGGGCTATTTCTTTAAAAAGCCACCAATCAAAACTGGAATGCACCTACTGTAGCAACAACACTAAAGCTGTCTTATTTACACAAGGTGCCAAACTTGGTACCTTCACTGTGATGACACAGGAAGCTCTGCAGTCCACAGCCCCAAGCTGCTGTTTGCCAGAAGTAGTGATTCACGTGATTCCCTCTATAACCACAAATTGGTTTTATATCACTCTCTATGTACAGGTTAAACACATGAGACATAAGCTGTTAATCAGTCAGCTTTAGAAGTGCTGATAGGTGTATTTTTTCAGTTTGGACAGAGCCAGTCTAGTTTTCCCCCTTTAGCTTTATGCTAAGCTAGGCTAACCCTATTCTGACTCCAGCTCCATAATTAATGCACAGACACGAGACTGGTATCAATCTTCTCACACCAAGCAAGTAAGCATCCCACAATTTCAAAACATTCCTTCAAGTGACATTATTAAGACATCACTTTGTTACCTTCCTTTTTGTGTCGATCCTGTTTTATCTTGCCACAGCAATTCTTTAGAGCTATGCCGTAAAAAAAAAGAACAAAAACTTGTCATTAACATCTACATTATTATGTACATTTTTCTTTTAAACACAGTGTAACTAATAATGACAAAACTGAAGGAAACAGCATTACTGACAATAATGAGAACTTCACTTTCCATAGATTCTTGTTGGAACTGTTTCTTTTCTTTTATATTTATTTCTAAATATAAAATCATAGTAAATTATAGTAAATTGCAAGACACCAACCATAGTTTGATCTTCACTTCATTCTAAATGACATCCCTCTTCAACTCTCCTCTTGCTCTTAGCTTTAACTTTATTTCCATGTCTCTCTCTCCCAGCCTACATTGAGGACTTGGCTCGCAGCGTGGAACAGAGCAGACGTTTGATCATCGTTTTGACTCCAGAGTTTGTCGCCAAAAGAGGGTGGAGCATCTTCCAGATAGAGACACGCCTCCACTCCATGCTGGTTACTGGGGAGATCAAGGTACGATTCAGGAAGTAAACAGGAAATACGACAGTCTGAGAGATAGACAAATGTGTCATCACCTTTTCTGGCTTGATTACATTATTACATGTTCCAGGAAGTCGTGAAGTACTTTTCACAGTACCAAGAGTTGCCTGAAGAGTTGGTCTACTTAGAGATTTCTCCCTTTTCAAACACCCCTACCTCTGTGTTTCTGTGTGTCCAGGTGATCATGATAGAGTGTGCAGACCTGAAGAATGTCATCAACTACCAAGAGGTGGAAGCACTTAAACATACAATCAAGGTATACAGAGAGAGGGATGAATGGATGGAGGGAGGGAGGGAAGAAGGGCATGGTCTGAAGGATGTCATTAGACACCAGAAGACTCAAAAACCTCTTCTCTTCTCCTCAGGTTTTATCCATCATCAAGTGGAGGGGTCCTAAGAGCAATGAGCTGTCATCTAAGTTTTGGAAACAGGTGGTCTACGAGATGCCTGCTAAACGCAGAGAGACGTTGTCCAGACGCCAGGTATACTGCCGTTAACAAAAGTCTAAAATTATTTTTTTCATATGTTTTGCGGTTTTTCGCGATCATGTACACACTGGCACTGTGTCTATGAGCAAAACCACAAACCTTTACATTAGCTACCAAAAGAAATACGACTGCATCATAGGAAAGTGTCATTTTCCTTTTTTTGCTAAACCCAAAAAAAAAGATGAATTTGCACAAAGAAAATGTACTGAAACCCTTTCCCTTCTACTCATGGACCACAAATTTAGTGTATAGTTTCAGGTGTAACAGCAGAAAAACATTATCTCCATGGCATGTCTAGGAGCCTAGAAAAAAAATGCTGTGGAAATCTAGTCTGCATATTTACTTATGCTCCCCTGGGGGGCATACATTCACAACAAACAGATGGCCTTTGAAATGTCTGCTAAATACAGGTAATGTATGAAAATTGGAATCACAAGGGGGAAATGTGTACATGTTTACCATGTGTTAACACCTCAGGTGGTGTGTGCCCTGATTAGCGAGGAGATGTTCTCCTGCTGCTTGGTACTGGAGAATAATCATTGAGAAACAAATACAGAGTGAACTGTATAACTGCAACAGATGGGATAATATCATCTTGATGTCCTTCAGTCAAACTTTGTAATGTTTACTCCTGTAGTTTTGTTCATTAGACCAGCTGAGAACAGTGCCAGTCAAACACTCACCACACATAAAACAACCCCAAATTTCAGTGCTTCATGAGTTTAAGCAGATAGACACTGACATCTGATAGTCTGCAGTTATTCATGCTTGGAAAGCCTGGTATAACACAATGAACCCAAGAAGAGGTGGAAAGCCTCTTCAATTTATGGGCCAGGGAACACACTTCATATCTTCCTGAAGAACTACACAAGAATACTGGAGAATTCAAACCATCCATCATGCCCAGCAACATACACTGAATGGCAATCAGGTGTGTTTTGACCCCTCAGCACCACCAAAATCTCCAACCTTGGGGGATGACATTTTATGGACTGCCTGAATCCATGTGACTTTTGTTTACTTGTCCTAGTTCACTTGGAACTGGACAGTGTCAACCTAAATGAACCAAATACATAAATGCAACAAAGTGAACTTTAGCAAAATGGTTCAGACCAAAGGAAACAAACAAAGGCTATGAGTTCACCCTTTTTGTGTTTTCTAAACCTCTGGCTTTAGTCAGCAACTAAGGCTTTAGTCATATCGCTCAACATTATTTGCTCATTTTGTTACATACCATACACATACTATACACCTAATATGACCTGTACTGATATGAAGTGTCATAAAACGCGTGGCAGCTATTGCACTTTAAGTAAAATGTGTTCTAAGACGAACTTTAAAGAAATACTACATATGGTATCATAATATAAGCCTGCACAGGGAACTTGACCCTAACCCAAATTAACTTAACCCACTTACAGATAGGGCTATAGGCTGTTATTCTATATTTTTCTTACTGTCAACAAATCCCAAACAAACAATGTTTCAGTCTGTTTCTCATTAGTTTTTGATTTTCCATATCCTGTGTGTGGTACACAGCCTACGTGAGAAAACTGAAGTAAAGGCTAGCTGTGAGAAACTGAAATAGTACTATTTTAAGAAACAACAGATGCATTTGTTTGAGAGAACCAGTTGTGAGAAACCTGTAAAGACTGCCCCTTATCTGGGGTATAAAACTGGAGTGTAAACTGTTTTTGTGGTCCTCTGTCTCTGTCTTTGGTGGATAGAGCAGAGGTCCCATATGCATATGAGAAGGGTAAAGGCCCACTAAAATCTCTGAAAGAAAACTGCTTCATTGAAATTCACTTTATTACTGAAATTATTACTGAACAGTCACCTATTACAACTGTGTGGCCCTTTTAACAGTTTTCGGACATTATGATAAAATCAGCTTGACTACTCAAACATTTGTATAAATCTGCACAGTGAAAGCTATAATATTGTGTTTCCATGGTAACAGGTGATGGACTCCGGTGAACAGGGCCTCTTTGGTGACCTACAGACTACCGTCTCCACCATTGCCATGACAACCACCTCCGCCTCATTGGCACCCCCTAACGAGAGTCGCCATGGACATCATCAGGTCAGCTGTTGCATGTGTACTACTTCACACTGATGTTGTTATTTGGCTTGGTGTTTCTGAAACCAGTGCTGCCAGGTAATAAAGACGCGCTCCAGTGCAAGATTTTTTACATGCGAGATGAGCACACTGTCACGCAAAGACACACAGTTGCACACGCACGCACAGTATTACAGACAGATCTTAGATTTTAGGGCACAAGCTTTCACAATACAATATAATGACATACAATTAGACTAACCTGTATTATCTTCTGTAATATTGTAAATAACCCATTTTTAACAGTTGTAGAACTTTTTTTGTTGTTGTTTATTTTAAAGATATATTGTGTGTGCAGCAGGGGTGTGCCAGGCTACAGGAATCTAGGCCTATAAGCCTATCAAATTCAAAACTGACTTTATCTTTAACAGGTTGGCAGCCAATCTGAAAACACCTCCACCCCACCAAACGTAGCCTACTCACCTACTGTGTAACCGAAAATGTAATAGTATTTATGCAGGCTGGTGGCATGTAATTCGAAATGTAATGGTAACAATGATACACATGAGTTAGCTTATTTAAAAGTGCTTTGGTCCAACTACATTTTTAAGAACTGGACCAATTAAGTGCCTGAGTACACTGTCCACATTATCACCGTGATGAGTATGGGCTGAGTATGGACCCCATCAGATAACTGGTCCTGATGCAGCTACATTAGCTCATACTGCTACATATAAAAGATCCAGATTGAACTGTGGAGTTTGTTTATGGTGGTTCAAGCTAGCCTAATTATTCTATCAGACTGAATCCAATGATTCTCACTTTGGGTCCTTGCTGAAAAAGAGGTCCCAGCTTCATTTATTTTACAGACTTTATTTTACAGTCCGTTTCTTGTTTTCACAGTCCATCCCGCAAATTAAAGTCTGAAAGTCCCTTCAAAATGTCGGCATTAAGAACTTGTAAGGTTTAATTGCCTCTTGGAATAATACTTGAGGTGATAAAAGTTAACAGAAAGTCATGTTTTCTCACCACAGGTTGCCTTGGCGACAGAGATCCCTGACTACAACCAGATGACTTTGCCTCTGGGAGGTGGTCACACTGCTACAGCAGCCCAAATGAGGCATTTCTGCCGCAGCTACGAGTTCCAGCTTCCCCCACAGCCTTCCTCCCTGTCGCCTCCCCTCCCACCTCCCTCCACCGTGCAGTTTTCCACTCTGGGCCCTGGGGGGCGCCACGTCTATTGCAACATCCCTATGACACTGCTGAATGGACAGGTGGGAGAAAAGACAGGACCATCTTCTTTTTTTTTTTGCAGTTCCTAGTTAGTTTCTAGCATCCAACATCTACACAGTGTATCCTTTTCTTGAATTTCCATGCTGTTGTTTATGTGCATGTACTCAGAGTTTTATCACATTAAAAATAAAACCCCTCTTTTCTCCCCAGGGGTTCAGAGCAGTTCACTGGGGAACAAGAGGTCTGTTTGGATAAAAGAAAATGTAGAAAGAAAATAGTATCTTCATATTATCCAACCTAAAACACTTACTGATTGTAACAGACTGGGAAATAGCTGTCATATGCAATATAGTTGTCATATAGGAGGCATGGTGCACTATTGGCATGCAATAGTACTGTATATACTGTAGAATGCAGCTCCTGTTTTCTCTTTTTAATTGTAGATTTTTGCTAGGAGTTGTGGTGTGAGAGAGATTCCTGCTAATCACTGTTGTGCTGTGTTTTTTCCAGGTGCCTCAGAGCAGTACGCTTGGAAAGAAGCCAGAACTCCACCTGAACAGCACCTTCGTACCGCTCACCAGCAGAGAACTAAGCTCTGACATCTGGTAGAAGGACTGCTCAATTGGTACTGGATTACAGACCAGTTTACAGACTGCTTTTCCACTGGCTTTGGACATGGGGTAGACTGGTTGGTCGACTGGTTTTCATTGGGTCTTTGGACTGTGTACAGCCTTGGTTTTCAGGAGGGACTGCTTGTGGACTGCCTGCAGACTAATTTTGGGTTACTTCCTTCCACGCAGTGAACAAAGGACTGCTTAAAGACTGTATAAGCCTTGGATTCACAGTGGTTAAGTATACGGCTGCAGACTGCTTAAAGACAGATTGATTCAAATGATAAAACTGATTGTACGCTGGGTTTGGACCTACCAACTGGATACAGATTGATACAAACTGATATGTAAGATAGCCATTGGAAAGGAGCGCTTTTATACAATATCACTGGTCATACACATTTGACTGGTGCAGAGAGTTTGGACAGGTGTGCACATGTGGATGTAATGAAGTGGAAAAGTCCAAGAAAAGGTCCAGGATGCTTAAACGATGAATAGGTATCCACAGACAGGAGTACTCCACTTGTCGAACAAGCTACTAAGTTGGACCTCGGAGCACAAACAAGTATCTTGTAATCACAGTCTGCTCACACACCAGCTGTGTACCCGGAAAACCAGTTGATTTGTCAGCTGTATAACTACTTGGAAATATTGGTCGACTGCAAAACAAAAGTAGCGCAATTTTGGAATGCCAGTTGGTCTTCTACCTAGCTGAGTTTTCAGTATATCGATCTACCTGTTGACTAGGTGGCTTGTCGGTAAACGAGACTGACTTCAAGCAATGATTTTGGAATACCAGTCCACCTTAAAACAACAAGTCAACCTCTTGAAATACAATCCCTGGCTAGCTAGCTAGCTACCTGGCTTGGTTCTTAGAAGCTAAAATGGTTGACTTAAAAGAAATGGATTCCAGCAAGATGAAGAGGAGGTGATGCATAAAGCAATTGCTAAACTTAATTACAGAGAAAGCACAGTAAGCAGGTGTATATGGAAACAGCTAGTTGTTAAAACTAGCTGACTGAAAGGCTAGTTATTTCTTGAGCTAGGAGGATGCTAAAAGGCACCATGAGACTGCAAACCAGCCAGCTCATCACCTTGTAACCCAGTAATCAGCAACTAGTCAACTCATCAAGAGGTGAACTGGCCAAGAGGTGACCTACCAACTTTTACCACCAACCTAAAAGCGTAAAGGACTTGGCTTTTTCTATTTGCATGACCACCCATTTAGATAAAAAAAAGTAATCAAATAAACATAGATAAAAGAGTAAATGACACAGTCATTTCTCAAAGCCTCTTTTAACATGGAAGAGAATAAACGTCTTATGTTGATACAGTATATTTGTTTTCTGTCCGGCCATGAAGTAATGATAAAAACTCATAAAGGGAAAAAAGGAGGTGTCCCTCCAAAAACATCATTATTTATTTTCTTCTGTTTTATTTAAGAGTTTTATCCTTCTAGAATGTTGGTGAGGATTTTTGCCAGGCTTTGGTTTTAATGTTTGTTTGTTACAATAATCTCTGTACAGCTTCCATACCTTTTGCATAGACCTATGACAGTGATTTGTTCCCTACAATTTCTGTTAACACCCACATTAAGTGTGTGAGATCCAGAGCCCCTTTTTGCTTTCATTCTGTTCCTCTTTTCATCAGGATGGATGGATGGATGGACAGACGGATGGATTGATGGATGAATGGATGGATGGATGGATGGACTGACGGATTGATTGATGGATGGATGGAAAGATGGGGATGGACTGATGGATGGATGGATGGATGGATGGATGGATGGATGGACTGACAGATTGATGGATGGATGGATGGATGGATGGATTGATGGATGGATGGAGGAATTGATGGATGGATGGATGGATTGATGGATGGATGGATAGATTGATGGGGATGGACTGACAAATGGATGGATGGATGGATGGATGGACGGATGGATTGATGGATGGATGGACTAATGGATTGATGGATGGATGGACTGACAGATTGATAGATGGATGGACGGACGGATTGACAGATGCTCATGGCAGTACAACCCTGCTAATGGACTGATGTTTTGAATCTGTCACTCTGGAATCGAGACCACTACCAGTCAGCCAAAAGGGGGCATCACTGCATACAAAGCCGGACTCCAAGCTGAACCAGACCACATTCTTCTTTGTGAGCTTTAAGAAACCAAGATTATTACCATAATATTTAAGCAAAGTGAATAATGTTTTGAATTTACACAAAGGTACTGTCATTGTCTTATTAGAACCAATGAATTCTGGATATTTGAGATCGTTTGATACAATAATTAATTATTTGAGTTGTTATATTCGATGGCAATATACAGTATAGTGGTTGTCTTTTGATTTCTGCTCATTTCTTTGACTATTCTTTGGATATATTGGTTGAAATAATTTAACTGAGAGCAAATAAAAATTATATGAGTTGTTTTATACATTTTGGATGCCTGTCGTCTGACGCAACTGTTTCTGCTTCTTTCCCACTTTCCCCTTGTCTATTTTCCTTTTCTGTTTCTTGCTTTACCAGGCTCTCTGCAAGCTGTTTCCTCATCCTTTCTTTCAACTGTCATCTTCCTCATGTACCCTGCTCCTCCCACACTCCTCTTTAACATTTTTTCCTGACTCCCAGCCCACTTCCTCATCTCCCACAGTCATTTGGATTTCCTAATAACTGTCATATTGGTGGCATTGTAAAACCTTCTGTTCAGATTAGGGGATATAGGCTCACACACTAAAACCAGTTTCACACTCTTCTGGGCTAATCTGAGCTGAACTGAATTGAAGTACAGTGATTTGACATGGATTTGAGCTATGTTGAGCTGGGATTGCCAAAGGCTGCAGTGAATAGAAGTGAATTAAAGAAGACATTTAATTAATTAAGCACTACAGAGTGTGTAGCCTAATAACAAAGTAATAAATAAACATACTGTTGTTCTGAAAATACATCAGCAAACTGGAATAGTAATTTCATGTTATTACAATACTTAGGTAGTTGAAACTGTTAATTATTTGATCTTTCAAAATTGTCATGAATGATGTTTGAGTAGTTCAACATTTTGAGAAATGCGCTTGTGCACTTTCCATCTGAGAGTTAAACAACATCAGTGATACCACTTTCATGTCTGTGAGTTAAGTACTGAGCTAGAGCTGGAAGGCAATTAGCTTACCTTAGCATAAAGACTAAAAGCAGGAGAAACAGCTAGCCTGGTTGACTCCAAAGCTCAAAAATACACTTACCAATTCTAAATCTAAAACTCACTAATTAACACATTTTATCTCTCTAGTTTAATTCTCATACAAACAGAAATAGCAATTTGTGGTTTTAGAGGGAGTTATGGTGTAACCATTTCTGTTTTCCCTTTCAGTTTTTTAAGTTAGCGGTCCTAGCTCTAGCCCCCTACTTCACGTACAGACATGAGAGTGATATCGATTTCCTTAAATATAGGGATGTAATCGAAATTGGTAGATTTGTTGAGGAAAAAAGATGCAAATTAGTCCTCCAATTAGAGTTAAACCCAAATCAAATGTGAGCTGCAGACACACTGGTTAATTTGCCTGCCACCATGTTACATAAAAATAGAATAATTTAACATAAATCTTGGAAGTTTGAAGTACTGCCCCTCAGCACAATACAAGTGGAGTACCTCAAGGATATGTCTCCAGTCCTTTTATTTTCCTACCACTTGATTATTTAAATCACTAATGTAATTCTGTCTTATTACATTGATGGCACACAGGTCTATTTTCATGTTCGACATACTGACAAATATGGCCTAGGCAAGACAACAATAGTGTACTATAGGGGCTGAAAAGTTGAAAAATGAATTAAACCCAATCCTCTCTTGTTTCCCAGTGGTCAGAAAAGCTCAATAACTGAGACCTTCACATAATTCAGGAAATATTTGTAACTCCTTATTATGAAACTATCTGGTGAGTCAAAGCCTGTGTCTCATTATGTTGAAGCTGATACGTCAGTCCTGGTACAGGGTTTTGGCTTTGTGCAGTCCTCTGGCCACTTCTTTAATCATTTCCTTATGCTAACAAATTTCAGCAATAAACTGTAACATGCAAGTGTCATGTTATTATGTAATATACTTAGATGGCAGTCTAAAACATTTTTTAAAAGTTTATTTCAATGTGCACAGGAGGCAAAAAACATATTCTGCAAAATCTTAATTGCTTCTTTGTCATTAGTTAAGCGAGGATGTAACCGATTTTAGGTAGTTATGGTTTTAATTTATGGTATTCCTTATACAATTGTGGACTTACTTAATCCTCTTCCTCCCCTATGAGACATATGTATGTATACCTTATACCATTCTCTATCACACTTAATAAGTTAAATGGAAATTGGTGTCTTTCCAGTTTATTATAAATGAATGATATAGAAACATGGTGCCAACTAATTTACCCTAGTTATCTGGTTCCATAGAACCCATCAAGGTAATGGTTCCAATTAAAATATATTCAATGAGAAAAAAAAAGTGTATTTAGTGGATGTTGTATTTCTGGACTGACTGCTTAACTCATTCCATAGCATTTAAGGAAGTAAAAACTCACCAGAGTTCAAAAGTTAGGGTCTCACAGATGCTACATTGAGACATTAGCATATAGTGTACATTCCCACATACAATGGAAAATTTACGTTGTGGTGGACTGGTTTCCATTCTGTTGAAGTGTCAAAGTCATTAGCAGTTTCATTTGATGTTCAGAAACTGCAAAATGGTAAACACAAAGGCTGGACTGGGCACGTCATCAAACGAAAATAAATGAGAACAGTCTGGTCGGCGGTTCTGCAAAATACAGAAATACACTCAAACAGAGTATCCCACAATGTACACAACAATAGACAATATATACAGTGTAGTACAAATAGTATAAATAATAATAAAAAGAGAGTGCTCACTCACAGTATTGTACTAATTGTAATGACAAAATGTTGTGATACAATGTAAAATGAATGTGGAAGGTTTTGTGAAAAGGAAAAGAGAGCCAAATGTTGAAGTGGGTTAAGGAGGTCAAGGGACTGGTGATTATGGGACCTGTATGACTAGGTTGGCCATTTTGTCAGAAAATTCAACTGCTGTCTGGATTATGTTAAGTAGCAATTTTTTTTTCACTGAAGGAAGCATAGGACCTTGACACTGGAGGCCAGAGTTCATGGATTTTTGGTTAAAGCAACTCTATGGAACTTTTAATTTTGTGTTGATTTTGGCGGTCCCTGTGGACAAAGGCAGTAGTGTTTCACCTAACACTAGGTTACATATTCCCTCCGTTTCACTCCCCGCTGCAAGGAGACTACTTCTCCGGGAGGAGAGTGGGCAGCAGCTCCAGAGATGGACCTTCACTTAGTGGCTGAAGCAACTCGAATTCAACCAGAGCAAACCCCAGCACCGTTTCGTCTGATGTCGGGGAAAAATCCAACCCGGTGGCAGGCATTAAGAATAACTATTAGAAACTAATAGAAATAGCCAATCTTCTCGCTGTTGGTCTCGTTTGCTTATGTAGGTCATATAGAGGCATCAGTATTAAATTTAGACTGTTTCATAACCAGTTAAAAACTCCATGGAGTACTTTTAAGGTTAGGGAAAGATTGTGGTTTCAGATGTTGAAAAACACATCTTGTCTCATACATAAAGTCCCTTTTGACTTTTTCCAATATTAAACCAATAATACCATCGTTCCCCAACCTTCACAAAGTGCCGTGAGCGCCCAAACAGAGCCATAACAACTCTACAAGTCTACAACCATGCTAGCAGCTCTGAGGCTGTACTTAGGTACAGCAGTGCTTTGAGCTTAATACTAACATTGGTATGCTAACATGCAGAAGTGACACGGTTATAATTACCATGTTCACCATCTTACTTTAGCATGTTAGCATGCAAACATTTGCTTATTAGCTCAAGTACAGCCGAGGCTGACATTAGGATTCATCGTCTGGGTACCATTAATGTCTGCACAAAATGTAATCAGATAGTTGACGAGATATTTCAGTCTGGACCAGAGTGGTGGACCAACCGACCAACTGACCGACCACTGAAGAGACCGACATTGCCACATTTCACTGTGATTATACCCTGTATGATTAAATGTGACAAATAAAACTTGAACATGAACATCTAGAGCCATGCCACTAGTATGGCTAAAAACGTTGATCATGCTGTTGCTATAAGCTGATATTGTATTGCAAGGGTGAATACATTCTCAGTGAACGGATTGCGATTACACTGTGTCGACAATTTTCGCCTTGGCAGATATGTTCATTAAGAACATTTCCTTATCATGTTGATTAAAAAGAAAATTTGGGTGGCATTATATTTTTCAAAAGCATTTAGCAAATTAGTAGGATATAAATGGAATTTCTAGGAGACAGGGTTTTGACAGTGTAGGTGCTCTCCCTGCAGAATTCCTTAGTTATATTTAGTTACTTTGTCAAATTTTCAGTTTATTCTTTTTACTTGTGTAAAATATAGTAGTATTATGTATGTAGTATTATGACAGAAGCAACAACAAGGGTAAAATGACTCACCAGACACTAGTATTTCTGTTATACTTCTGTTATATGAGGCTTCAGCTATATTTATTCAAAGTCATGAAATGTCAGTAGCGAGAGAAAAAACTAGCCAGCAGAAAAGAAGATTATATATCCACATAAGGCTTTAGAAAGTTTCGTAACCAAACCTCACAAGGTAAGTTTCATATACATATAGCTTTATGTCCAGTGGGCCACTTTACTCACATTCATAAACCACACATGACCTTACCAGGGAACTTGTTCTTAACTTAAATACTGGATGTATTAATCATGCATTTTTCAAGGAAAATCCATGCTGATCACATTTTGTCTTATTACTAATGGTGTAATACTTCCCAGAATGTAGACATTACTCAGATGTCACAGATGACATAATTGCACAATAAGGAAATGTTACTTATGTATTTCGAGTGCAGATAAAAAAGTGGGAGAAACACATCAACAAGAAAACCCCCTACAAAAATTGCATGATTTGTAACCCCACCACCAACGTTCAGACTAGCTGGAACCAGATATTTTCAATACACAGACAACAACTCAATCAAGTTGTCAATAATTTATCATCTTGTAAAAACTTTACTCTCGCCAGTTGTTTGTGAACGCACATTTTTTGAATTATGATTGCTTAAGAAGCACACAGATTCTATTTCTCATAATTTAGACTAACTCAACAGCAACTGCAGTGGGAGAATGCTGTAATTGGTAAAGAGAGGAAACGGGAAGTAGAGTTATTTATCTAAAGCTATCTGTTATTTATTATATTAAGTAAGACTCCCTATTTTGTCACTTTCAATTCTGCTTGCTGTGTTAACACAAACTCAACACTTCCTGTCTCTGTTGTCTGGGATGCAAACTCTGGAAAAAGGTGACAAGATCCAAAACAAAAATCAGGTAGGGGGGTCTGGGGGCATTCACACCCGGAAGAAAATCTTTGTGATTTTAATAACCAAATGAAGTCTTTTGGAGCATTTTGAGATTAGAATACAACAAGAAAACAATGTCTTGTTTTGATAAACAAATAAGTTTTATTGCATTTCGATTCTTTTAATCACAATGTGTAACAACAGGCAAGATGAGCCACAGAATAAGCTGGCACGCTGGTGGTCACACACACACACACACACACACACACACACACAAGGAGCGGCCCAGAGGCTTCATTATACAGAATGGCCCGTTTCAGAATAATATATATTATTGGATTATAATTATTGATGCATTAATGTTACAGCTGGTAAATACTGAGCTAATTTTAATTTATTTATATATATTTTATACTGTACTTTACATACTGCTGGGTAGCTTGTGAATTTCCCCCTTGGGACCAATTTATTTATTGATTATATTTTGTGTTGTTAATCTGAATCTGCAAAGTAACTAAAGCTGTCAGATAAATGTAGTGGAGTAAAAAGTACAATATTTGCGTCTGAGATATAGTAGAAGTAAATTTGTTAAATTACTCAAATTTGTACTTAAGTACAGTACTTCAGTAAATGTTACCACTGTTAACTGAGTTTAGAAACTACGGAGCCCCCGAAAGGGCCCCCTGCTCCCAGCGTGACTGTCGACCTGGGCGAACTGTCCTCAGTGCGCCCCAAGGTCTGGGCGAGGGGCACTGTAGAGCGAGGCTCACGGTTCTCTGGGCTGGGAGCAGCTGAGCATAGACATATGGCTCAGAAGGAATGGAAGAAGAAAAGTGTTGCAAGGTAACGCAAAAGTATTCTGAAAGGATGCAAAACACATTTGCGAGGTAACGCAAAATATTGCAAGATCACACAAAAGTAGTCCTCAAATAAATTCTCGCCGTGACCCTTAAGGGGCTCCGTAAGAAACGCCATGAAGTTAGCTAATACCTTATTTACGTTGTATTGTTCTGTAAGGCGGTGGCTGCTGTGCCGTTACCATTTGCTCAGGCTGCAGGTAATCAAACTTGACTCACGGCAAACTCTTGCATGCCATAGACAATGATTCTCGCATAATTCACTTTAGCCTTAGCAAATACAATGCCGCACTGTCGCCTCCAAGCATGGCATGAGTAACAATTCACGTTAATGTTCGCTACTAAAATATAAGCTTACCTCAAGTTTTGATAGACACATTCGCCATTGCCTACTACATTGAGGTGTCTACTACATTGACTGGACAATCCAATAAGGTGCTAGCCTGGATGGACGGGAAGGACGATCTCATGGGAAGGTTCACTGACATTCTCTCCTCACTCACTCAGCACTGCCCCGACCCAAAGATTTTTTTTAAAAACTCTTCGGATCTACACGACTCAACCACGACCTGGTTGACACTAAAAACGGCGATTGTCGCTGAAAGGTGACATACAAAGCCTTCCACCTGTCCAGGGCATATAAATCTCTTGCCCCTTGCTGGAATGCTTTTATTGTGAAACATTTGCAAGAAGTGCTAAAATCCACTGAAGTACGAAACATTGGTGTACTGACTAAATTAAAGCTGTTGAAATAATGATAGTGAGGAATTTACCAATGGTGTGTTTCTACCCTATTTTCAATGGCATTCAATGAACAGCTTTTGGTTAAGACTTGTTTGGAACTTGTAATTTCATCAAGGATCAAAGAAATCAGTGAATGGGGCTTTGAAGCTTGAGTAAATGTACATCAAAACACATTTACTGCAAATGAAGAAAATGTTTCAATTGAGCTACAACAAATGCAACAGTAGAAAAATGCAGTCGACCGTATATGAAACTTACAATTGCACATATTAAAATCTACAAGAGAGAAAGAGTTTGAATAGGAGAAATAGAGGGAGTGAGTTTGTGTTTTCTGGTAAATGTAACAGTGTTGCAATAATGACTCAAAGTTATTAATGTTGAGTCATGTTGACTGCGATTCCACTGAAAACATATTCAGGCTGTTCATGTTATTTTAAGGCATGTCCAACACCAGCATTCATATTTACATTTGATACATTCGATTTGCTAATTATAGTACACGTCCTCACATGTATTTTGTCACAGCACTGTGCTCTCTGTGTCTGATTGGCAGAAGGCCTGATACACTTTGTCTAACACACTCCACCACAAACCACAAAGCAGTCGGGTAGTTCGACATAGACAACAACATCCTCATTCTCACCTGCGGTCCGTCTCTTAGAGTAGCTTGCTGTAGCTTTCACGACACTCGGCTTTGAAATTATTCTCTGCCTTTCGAAAATGCTGGAGAACTCGGTTCCCAAATGGTAAGTCTAGATTTTAATTCAGTTCATCATAAATGTATTGACGTTAAAGGATCATACAGTAAAGTCCAAGGCTCAATGTGGTTCTTAAATATGAAAGCTTTTATAAGGAATGTGTCTGGCTATTATTGAAATGGATCCGTCCGATTGATTGCAATAGAGACAGCACTGCTCACAAACATTACAGCTAATGTCTTGATTAGCAGTTTACAAATGGATCATTTCTGACTGTGTGGCTGTAATGTTTAATCAAGTGTTCAACAAGAAAAGCAAATATCATTTTGTAGCTTATAATGCTGTAATATCAATAAAATATTTTAATCTTGGTTTCCATAGAAGGGAAATGCACAACAGTAATATCTGTACTAGTTATGACTCATTTGAAAAGTTTTCTATTTTTTGTGATATTTGATTTGATTTTGTTACATTCATGTTTCATCATTTTTTATATATTATCACACTTTTAAAAAGTAAAAAATTAAATGTTTCTAAACAATACATTTTTTTCTCAGTTGAATCTGTATAATTTTGCTTTTGCAACTATCACTCACTCGGACAAACACATAGATCCAAAGTAATTTCCCCCAAACATACGTCATAAAAGCTCCTTCTTTGCAGTGAGTTAAATATGTAGTTTTGCTAATTGTGCAGCTACTCTCATGTGAACTCTCAGACAAATTTAATCCACATGGGCATTGTTTATGTCTCTAAATCTGTGTGAGAGTTAATACTGTAAGTTTTATTGAATGTGGAGCAGGCAGTCGCTACCACCTGGGAGTTTTAACAGTGAGATCAGTGTTAGTATTGCTGTAATGACAGAGGTTTGAGTAGTTATCAAGTGTTAACATTGAGATCACTGTTACTGTTGCAGTCGGTGGTAACACTAAACAATCAGGTGATGAAAACTGAATGCTACTGGCTGTTTGCACACTACGGACCACGTCAACCTCACTCCATTTCTAATCTTAAAGCAACTCTAAAATGATCACTACCTAACTCAGTAGTGTACACTGTATCTGTAAAGTGCTCTTCTGTTGAAAGACTCAGCAGACCGTATCTAACACACAGGCAAGAGTTATGTAACAGGAAAATGAGCATTGGCATTGGAGTGTTCAAATATTTATACTAAAATATCATTTTAAAAAATGACAATTTGAGTCACACTTGGGAAATGTTCTGCTTCCCAAAGGTTTACTGTAAACAAGTGATGCAGCCTTTTCCTGCAGTTACTGCTTGTGACTTACACATGAATGACACCAATAAAGGAAGACAGGGAAGTATGTAGAAATTTTAAAACACAGAAGTTTAAGCAAGGTTTGTATGTTCTCACAAAATGTGTTTTGTTTATGATTTCAGTGTTTCAGTGAGTTGTCTGGGTTTCACATTCAGCCTGTTTGTGGTGTGGTTTTTCAGCTTCTTGATTCGGTTGATTGATTGCTGCCTGTGTGCTACAAACACCATGGAGCAAATAGAATATGCCCACAGTCTATAGAGGAGCTTGTAAAGCACGTTCAGTGTAATAGGCTGCATGTCAATGTGTAAGTGCAATGTATTAACACACACTCGACTTTTCTCTACAAATGTTTCAGTGCTTGCATTACGTCCAGTGCAGTCCGTGGTTGTGGTGTTTTCTGATGGGTGCAGATCTTAATGAGACTCCTTCCTTTGCTCTAAACAGCAAGGAAGATGCAATATTGGCAAAGTGCTTCCTGATCCCAATCCAGTAATGGGTAGTAAAGTGCTTCTGATGTGCAGTTAAGGGGCATTAAAGATGTCCATTTTCCCTTTTGTCTTGGCAGTGAAAAGACTCCATGGGCAAGAGCTAGACGATGGTTGTGTTTTGCGATGCTGTGCTTCATGTTGGGAATGTTCATGTTAATTTTCTACAATTCAAGCCTCCAAGTATCATGGCCCTTGAACTTTTGGAGGAGCCAATCTCACAGCAATAAGACTACTTCAGTTGGCAGTGTAAGTATGTTTACTGGCCTCCGTGTCAGTGTCATCTTGAAACTAAGGCAGCTATGAAAGTGACAGAGGCAAAGAAAAATCCCTACATATAATGCGCCTGGGCGGCACGGTGGTGTGCAGCAGCTAGCACTGTTGCCTCACAGCAAGAGGGTTCTGGGTTCAAACCTACCCTTCTGTGTGGAGTTTGCATGTTCTCCCTGTGCCTACGTGGGTTTTCTCCGGGTACTCTGGCTTCCTCCCACAACCCAAAGACATGCAGGTTAGGTTAACTGGTGACTCTAAATTGCCCGTAGGTGTGAGTGTGAGTGGTTGTCTCTCTCTATATGTCGGCCCTGTGATTGACTGGCGACCTGTCCAGGGTGTACCCCGCCTCTCGCTCAATGCCAGCTGGGATTGGCTCCAGCACCCCCGCGACCCTCTAAAAGGATAAGCGGTATAGATAATGGATGGATAGATGGATGGATGGATAATGCGCCTGTTTAATTAATTTAGATGAGTCATCAGCAGTACCACATTACTGTTAACATGTTTTTATTTCATCATGCTGCTGTTACCATAAAAAAGACAGACTGTTTAACATTCAGCTGTCAAATATCAACTGTTTATAATTCAGCCAGTAAAATGAGATTTATAATTAGTTAGTTATACATGAATATATACATTTTTAGTTTACTAAAGTGCCAGGAGATTTTCTCAAATGGTGTATTCATAGAGAATGCATAACAAAATTTTAGACAGGGCACGATTGCATACAAAGTAGATGGAAAGACATAAGTGGACTTGACCAAAATATTCTTGCTTATCTTGGACAGTGTTGGGCAAGTTACTTGAAAAATATAATCAATTACTGATCACATATAACTCATTGAATGAGTAATTACTTTACTAATTACTCAACAGCAAAAGAAAGAAGTTACATTACTCGTTGCATCATTATCGTTACTCAGCATATCTCCGTCAAAAGTGCCCGTTATATAAATCCTAGCTCTCTATTCTTTCGCACCACACCTTCTGCATTTTGGAATAAACACAGACTGCACAAACAGTTCAGCAGTCACATTAGTGCAAATAGAACAAGGCAAATATTCACCTTGTCTTTTGTCTGAACACACCTTAATAGACCCATATGTTATATTTCAACATGAAGCTAATATTAGAGTATAGACAAGTTAACAAGAAAAAAACCCAAACATAAATCCTGTGCTGTTGAGGTGCAACACTCAAAAAAACACCAATCTCCTCTGCCTGTACAGATCTCACCACCTGTGTCAACAGAATACTTTGTGGCATACCCCCACCGGTACAGTTTCATACTGGACGAACCCAACAGATGTCGGGAGGAAAGCCCATTCTTGGTTCTTATGATCCCAGTTGCACCAGACAACAGAGAGGCCCGTGACACAATCCGCAACACATGGGTCAAAGAAACCACAGTGCTGAGCCAAGTCGTCAGCCATTACTTCCTGCTGGGACTGTCCAAAGAGGAAGACAGGACAGAGGCCCTTAAGGAGCAAGTGAGTTTACTCATTTTTAAAATGACTGAATTCCCTTTCGCTATCCCTTTCAAAAACATCCCAGGGGTTCATTGGGGGAAAATCCAAGCGCATTTCTGTTTGCAAAAATATCAGGGCAGCATGAATGAGCTACAGCGGATGCTTCAGAGAATATAAAACTCACAAGGTAATCAGAGCAGAGAAAGGAAAGAAGCTTGAGATGCTAGGTTATAGCTGCAGCCAAACAAAATGCACTACAGAGAGCTATCAGGTTATGGGTACTGATTTCTGTACATGCTTTGGCATGAGGACAATAATGAAGAATTTGTTAAACCACTTCCTGCACTGTCTCTCAAGGCACTGAAACATTAAAGCTGCTCCAATCGATATTTTTATCTCAACAATGGATCAAATGATGGTGTGTAATGTGAACGCAGTCACTCGTAGAGACAAACTCACAGAGAATTATCACCCAGCTTTGCAGTTCCCCTCAACCATACAGAGCTTTTTAGTGTCTTTCACATTTTGTTTTGGTTGTGTGCCCAGCGACTTTGATTCAGTCTCACCGCACTCATTAACCCCGTTTGTAGCAGCAGCTGTTTTCAGCAAAAAAGCTCTGATAAACCCACGGTACGCTACCTGCCCAGCATTAAACGGCTGACAAAGTTAGCGACTAGATGGTGAACATAATG
>NTHP01000166.1:741177-804055 GCA_003416845.1 Oplegnathus fasciatus
AAGAGAATATTTGACTTCCATTCACCACGTGGCCAGAAACACAATGAATGCTAATGTTGCTCCATATCTGCTGGATGTGTTCTAGCTTGTTTCTGCTAAAAAAAAAAAAAAAAATTTTTAAAAAAAAGTGTTCACGGCTGCTTTAAACTCAGTCTCCTATTTCCCCCTCTGAAGTTGTTGCAGGAAAGGCAGCGACATCATGATATCATCCAGAGCGACTTCTTGGACAGCTACAGTAACCTCACCATTAAAACCATGGTCATGTTCGAATGGCTCAGCTCCCATTGCCCCAACACCTCCTACGCCATGAAGGTCGACTCGGACATGTTCCTTAATGTCCACAACCTCATTGACATGCTCTTAAAAGCACCCCGGCATCTTTACATGACAGGAATGCTGACAGGGCATGGTCCTGTTCTCAGAGACCCTAACTCAAAGTGGTTTCTGCCTGTGTCTGCCTTCCCTCAGTCTAGCTACCCAGTGTATGCCCTGGGACTGGGCTATGTGTTCTCACTGGATTTACCCAAGAAGATACTGGAGGCGTCTGCACATGTGAAAGCTATTTACATTGAAGATGTGTACGTGGGACTGTGTATGAAACATTTGGGAATTGCATTTACAAATCCCCCTCGTGGTGGTTTGTTTAGGACAACGATGCCTCAGTTAAGAGGCAGCTGTTACTGGACCTCTGTCATTACAACAATACTACAGAACTCTAGCCAGCTTTCAGATGTATGGGGAACATATCAGACTGAAGCACAAAGTGGCTGTTGAAACACCTCTGCCTGTGCCTTAAAAGAATTGTGAATTGTAAAGTTGCATCCTACAACTGTGTAGCCCTGTTGCCCGGTAAAGCAGTTACAACACCTACTAAGTTATTGCCTCAATGATATTTTATATCCCTGAAGTATGGTCTGGACTTTTGATACTTGAGAGCTTGTGTTCTGTGTTCATATTTTAGGTGTTTGCAAAGATTGCACAAATGACAGTAAATATATAATAATTTAATCGATAATTCAAATCAAATTTTTAGCAATTTAAAGATTTGAGGACGGAGAGCAGTTTTAAAATGGCTCATGTGGCAATGCTTTTTACATGTCACAGAATGTAACAAAAAACAGGAAGTTAGCACACTGAGTCGTCTGCACCTAAAGCCCCCACATGTAGAATCTTAACCTCTGTATTCTGTTGAGGTAACTTTAATGGCTTGAAGGAAAATGATGGTTTGTCTGCAGGGATATGGTTAGCACAAAATGTGCATGACTAATTCTCCCCACAGAAACTTCGAAGAGGAAGAGGCATATACAGGCAATACAGTACTGCTGCTTAGGAGAGTGATTTAAAGGCACACAACTGCATACTTTAGTCAGTTCCCACAGTGTGTTGCAAAACTGTAGTTAGAGTTACTACAACTATGGAATAATCTGCATATTCACAACACTGATTAAATGTACCGTCAAGAATAACAGATCCTGTACTACTACACCCTGCTACGTCTAGTGTCATTCAGTGCACTATCATAGTAGCCTGCAGCTCTACTTTTTGTTAGCTAGCCAGACGAGTTGCAACCAGAATATTCACCAGCAAACATATAGTGGCACCCTCAGTTGTAAGAACATGCTAGCATCAGTGAATTTTATGTGAGCAAGCAACTATTGTATTCCACCCGTGATGTGCAATAAACTGCTTTGGTTGCTCAGTAAAGTTTCAACCGAAAACATGTATGTGTCACACACACATTATCTTTTGCACCCTTCACAACAGCAAGTGAACGAGGATTTTGATGAAGTGAAATTGTGTTGATTTAGTGAGTGATAGACAGTTCCTGTATTGGAGTGAAAAGCATGCCAGTACTCTGGACCAGCAGCTGCGTGCCATGTGGCTTTTATAACATCTCCTGGTATGACTGTACGACTGTTCTGTGTTAACAAACTGTGTCGATAGTTTTTCTTTTTGAAAATAAATTCACAAGGAGCACATACAGCACGGTAACAACGGTGCAAGTAATTCTTTTTTAAGTCTTTAAATACACTACATTTCTTTGACAGATTTTTATGACGTTGTCCAATATATTTTTGTAAGTAGGCTTCAACAAAAAACTATTGAAACTATACTCTAAGATTACAATGTTCAGTTTTTGTTGAAACAGTTCTGGAGAAGTGTTGATTCAGCTGTATGATCATTTTGGAGGCTGCAGTTTGTAGTGCTGTT
The DNA here is from genome assembly GCA_003416845.1 of Oplegnathus fasciatus. Classification (NCBI taxonomy): domain Eukaryota; kingdom Metazoa; phylum Chordata; class Actinopteri; order Centrarchiformes; family Oplegnathidae; genus Oplegnathus; species Oplegnathus fasciatus. The sequence goes on from NTHP01000166.1 coordinate 743,389, forward strand.
GAATTGCATTACGCTATACTAAGAGGTGTTTCTAATATTTAGTTAACCCTTATCGTTAAAAATTAGTCAGAGTGAACATTTATATTTTTATTGCAGGACTGTTGTATTAGACTGAGTGTGTGTAATTAATTAGCCTGAGGAGTAATTGCAATTAAAGACAGGCAAGGACATATCGTTTTGACTTGTTTGCCAACAGTGAAGGCAAATGAAATGTCATCTTGAAACATAATGTGTGTGGGCTCGGCACTACCTCTGATAGCACCCATCCTGCACCCTCTGTTTGATTTGCACTGCAGTGAGTGACAGGGAAGAAAACGCAGGTGGCTGAATTCAATAAAAATCTTTGACTCCGAGGTAACTGTATCAACTGATCAGTGTTAGTTTCGTCAATTACAACTATGACTAAATGTGTTTGTCAACAACCTTTTTTTCTATGACTAAGGCGAGACGATGACGAGACGGCACCGACATCATCAAACACTAACTGTGACTATATCAACATGCAATATTTTTTGGGGAAAAAAACAGGATGAGGTTCACTAGATATGATAAAAACTAACAAGGACATTTGACACAGGACTAAGACTAAGACTAAATAAAAAAAATAGCTGACAATTTTAACGCTACTTGGAGTCAGAGTCCTCCTTTTCTTTTAGCTACTCTAGCGGCTCTAAGGATGGCAATGTCAGTCCGTCGGTCGGCTAACAAAACTTAGGAAAACTTCTGGAAGCCATTCTTTACATTTAGTTTTTGGCTGCAGAATGATAGATTAATCTGTCTGCAGTTCACAGAAAACAGTCCAGCCTGCAGCCAATGAGGACCTTTAAAAGTAAATCAATCAACAAGCTGTCAAACTTTGAGGGATGAAAATATTCATTTTATTTTATGCACCACACTTTGCTACACTAAGGTGGATGAGCATATCAATAATTTAAAAATACAATATAACTGTCAATTTATGTATGATTTTAAATTGACTATTGACTTGAATATGTTCATTTAAGATGACTTTTCACAATGTAATGTAAATGTAAAAACATATTTTCATTTGTATTGATTAAACACAATACTGATTCATCCTGTCACCTAACCATGAAATACATTTAGCTCCTTTTAAACACGTGGTGTTGAGAGTTCATAAGACTCAAACAGTTGTTACAGTAGACTCTTTTTACTTTGTCGTCTCTTCCTTGTCAATCTTTCTGCAGGGACACATCACAAAAAATTATTTCCTGAAATGTTTTTTTCTCTTTTTCACACATTGCTCTTCCTCCCTCACACGGTCTGCTGCTTCAGTTATTATTTATCAGGTTGATAAAGCAATGTGGTGGACTGATTAACCTGTGGGTAGCTAATACATCTGATGTAAAGATTGTGACAAAGATCTGCTCTTCTCGAGAACAGCTCAGCGGGCTAAAATAACATGAAAATTCAGTGTTTCAACCTGATTATAGAAGCTACAGGATTCAATAGAATTAGGCCATTGCACATACAGGAAGAAAACACACCAGAGCATTCACTTTCATAAAAAGCCACTTCCTGATATGACTGACTTCAAAGAGATCTGAGGACAACCCCGTCTGACACCTTGATGGTAATGCCAGCCATAATTTAAGTGACATGCAAACATGAGCAACAGCGCTCTCTGGTGGTACGCAGGCAAATGAGAGAACAGAAGAAAGACAGGACAGTGGTGTGGAAGGAAATGGGAGATTACGAGTGAAACATTTTAAATATTGGCTTTCAAATAAAGGGCGTGGTTGCTAATTAAGTTAATGAACTTTCAATGAGGAAATGACAAATCACATGTTGTAGGATCCAAGCACAACACACTTTGATCTTCTTTCAGTGGTGGGAAAAAGTCCTGCATCCACATGTTGACATTCTATGGTTACCAAATATATATCTTGGAGGTAGAAGATCCTGTATTCACCTCCCTTGACAGTGATGATAAATATTACTTAATGGCGCTAAATATTACTGTGTGTGTGTGTGTGCGTGTGTGTGTGAGTTTTGTTTTTGTTTTTTCTGTCACAATATGAAACATTGTTCTGCAGGCCCAGAGGTTCAGGTCAGGACCTTTCCACCTCCGTTATAGACAGGTAAATAACTCTACACTACATCCTGACTAACCAGCCTGTCACATGGTGGGGCTTTTTTCAATGTCAATGCATGTTTGAAGTTTGAAAACCCCAGTCTGAGGCTCTAATGTGAGAAAACAGCAGATAAAGAGACACTGAGGAAGACAGATAAAGAGGTGTGCTCAGCCAGCCTGTCAGAATCACCTCAGCATGCCTTTGCAGGATCTGAATGATGTGTTTTTTAACTTTTGACTGTGTTTTTGAAAATTCTGAATTATTCTCGAATGGATAAAAAGCATAATGAAATGTCATCTAATGTGAGGGCATGTTGCTCTAGCGGCTAACTACTTTGACAGGTCCGAGGTTAAACTGTTATGGCTCTTGAGTGACCTCAACTAACCCAACCTGCACCTCCACACACTCACAATGCCTCCAACAAGCTAGACTTGGTCTTCTCTGGGGGCCTGCTCTTCTTCCAGCCACTCTGTCACCCCCTCTCTCTGACCATTTGTGTCTTCTACAACCACTCCTCCACAAATCCCCTCCAAGACAGATGAGTATGAGGGTTCGAGTCAGTGGAGTGTCTGGTCGAGGAGGACAAAGCTCTCAGATTTGACTAAGTTTTGGGAGGTGGGCTGTTTTGATATGAGAATCATTGAGGCTGAGGCTCCGTGTTAGCATCCACAATCCAGACTGGTGAACTTGTCATTCATCATAAGTCTGGCAGGAGTCAAGCAGCCCAATATGCTGGATTTAGACTGTTGAGCCAAGTCATTTTGACTACCTGGTGTCGAAGAGTCTCTCCATCTCATCTTCACTTCCCACTGACACCACTAACTCCACTTTCCTTCAACTTGTCTTGCTGTACTTTAGCTTAATAATTCCCACAATGTATATTGACCAATGGGGCGTGGACCTGCTGATTTAAGTATAGGCGTCTGTGTTGAGGTGACAAAGGAAAATGCTGATAAGAACCGTCTCTTCCAGGATGACAATGCCCTCAGCCACACTGAATGGTTTGATAGTTTGAATCATATGCTATGGCCTTCACAGACCCCAGATCTTAACTTACAGTTTTTTACAAAAGTCACATTTCTCTCATTCTGGGATGGGCTGTAAACCACTCTGTGACTGGAAGAGAACGGTGAAACACTACATTGTCCCGTACAATTACAAAACGTTCTGGATTCTGCTTCGCCTGCCCCCTTTCCTCACTTGACACAAGTCTTTCAAAGAGGCCATCAAGGGGCGCCCAGATAGCTCAATGGGTTCGACTCCGGCCCGTGGTCATTTGCCGCATGTCATCCCCCACTCTTTCTCCCCCCGTTTCCTGTCTACTCTCCAGCCGTCCTATCAAATAAAGGCGAAAAGGCCAAAAAGAAAATATATTTAAAAAAAAGAGGCCGTCAAGAAATGAAAATAGGCACTCAGGAGTTTACATATCTTTCATTTCTTAGGTTTTAAACGTAAATCTAACAGTTTTGACAATTGTACGGAAACATGGACAAAATGGTGTGTAAATACACAAACATTTGGTGGTGGCTGAGTTTGAGTGAGAAAACAGTTCATGAAATTTGAAAGATGTGGTCATTAGGCCTCATTCACCAATATCTTCCTAAGTTTTTTCTGAAATTTGTTCTTGAGAAAGGTCCTAAGAAAAGTCTACGCCACATTCATGACGTGTTCTTAAACCACAGAATTGTTTGCACCTGTGTTCTTATAATGATGAATCCCATTGTCCTCGTAAATTGAAAGCGCATGCCAGTTGTTCCTAATTAGCATAGGTAAAAGCCCCACCAATCTCCGTGAAAGGGCATGAGACTGCAGGGCCGTGTGCACACACAGAAAACTGAAAAGAGAAGTTGAGAGAGAAGTCAAGAATGCCCAAATGAAGAACTAAAGACAGTGGAGCACCGGACTCCAAACATAAGAAAACCTTCAGTAGTTCTGAAGTGTAGGTACTGCTGCAGGAAGTGAACAGCAAGCGAGCTGTCATGTGTAGTAGTGTCAGCAGTGGATATAAAATAACAACAAAAAGATGCATGGGATGCAATTACTCGTTCAGTGAACGCTGTATCCGGAGAAGGGCGCACAACTGATGGAGTAAAAAAAAATGGTTTGATTTCAAATCTGAGGCCAAAAAAATATTTGTCACTCTCTGTAAATAGATGCAGTGCTCAAAGTGGGCTGGTACTCACTGGCACCAGTACTTTCAAATTTTACACATTGGTGTACGGTGACTTTTTCTTGCGCACCGGCACTTCTCATAAGCTGCCAGTACTCTTTTCTGCTCTCTCCATATAGGGTTTTTACTCTAATAATTGAAATGGTTGTCCCCTTGGTTAAATAAAGTTATGAACATCAACAATACCTCCTAGTATCTTTTATTCACTGTATAAATTCAGAATGTAATACTTTATATGTAATGTAATGTAATAATTTGCTGATACCGGCCGATACACACGCCACATGTGAATAAGGGGAGTACTGGCACTTGTTTGTTTTTTTCACTTCAAGCACTGAATAGATCTACATGGTCCTGGAAGATGCATTCCCTCCACAGGGCATGATCGGCAACATCTTGCAGCAGCAGTAAATATGCCATTGTGCGAGCAGGCCTAGAGTGCAGAAATAGGCAAACTTTGGGCCTATAAATAGCGTGATCAATCAGTGATTATTGGATGAGCCCATTGAATGCATTTTGTGTAAAAGCAATGAAACGTGATCCACAGTTTAGTCCACGCTGACTTCTGCTCTGCTGACTGTATGAAGAGTTTTGAAAAAGTGAACTCCTACAGAGAAATGTGACTTAGATTGTAAAAAACTGTAATTGAAGATTACGCTCTCTAGAATCTATGACAAGGAGCATTGAAGCTGGTCTGAATGCTTGCGGTGGTTTGTCTTTTAATTTGCAATTTTTTATGTTATGTAAATATAATTAGTCAGCTGAGCAGTTGGGGGATAAAAGCTTTGGTTAAGGGCACTTCAGTAGTTGGAAATTTAACTCCAAAGTATCTCTACTCGTCGACCAGCTGGCCTATTTTAAACTCTATGAAAATATAGGGGTGCCTCCAATGAGCTCCTCAAATCTGATAGTTTTGTAAAGTACTATGTTATAGTCTATTCAGTGTGCTGAAGAAATAATGAAATATGACTTTCTCTTAAGCTTTTTTTGAACTATTTTTTGTTTGTCCAATCAGGTGTAGGTAGAAATAGGTCCCATTGACATCACAATGAAGAAGAAAACTTGTCAATCACCAGCTACCTCTCAGGTGGTCTGACACTGGTGCTTTTACTGTCCTAAGCATCAATTCAAAGTCTGGAGACGCTGCTTTTAGCTCTCAGTTACAGGACCAGCCATCCTGATGATTTCAGATGTGTTCAGTCTCTTGTCAGACATTTTGCTGTCACCTTCAGTGAGTATTGTCTTTTTACAGTTGAATAGTTTCCAAGTGTTCTTTTTGCATGCTTATCGTGAACTGGTCCTCTTGATTTCTTGAACATGACATTTATTATTTCTTTTTCATTTTTTTCCCCTTGTATATGAACTATTCTATAAGTTAGAATAAAGTCTGAATAAAGTCGAGTTTACTTTGCCTTGCCTAGCAAAATATGGGACTGAGGAACTGACACTGATATCTAGCCCTCTTATCACTGCTGTATACGTGTTTATTCCTGCATGTATGTGTGTGTGCATGCATGAATGCAAGTGCCCTCAGGAAATGGTTTAGATAAGTTTAATGTCAGCTTCCTCCTTACACAGAATACCTTATATTTTTGCAAATACACAGAAACACACACACGGAAAGAAAGAAATGATGGAGATATGGAGAGAGACAGACAAATGGCCTCTATCACACTGGAATTTTCTTATTCAATTGTTTCTCAGAATGTTGTCTTGTTTAGGTTGGATACGAGTCCAGAAATGTGTGTGTGTGTGTGTGTGTGTGTGTGTGTGTGTGCGTGTGTGCGTGTGTGTGTGTAGGCAGCTGACTCTGGTGTGAACAGGGCCACTGTGCGAGACCACAGAGAGACCATTCTTCACTGCGACACAAACACACTCTCACACACACACTACACACACTCACAGCCATCCCCTCCCTCACTCTTAATTTGTCACATTCACTTACACACACAAACACACATACAGAGGGTGCAAGAGAGTCACTTGCCATCGTTTGCTCATTCTCCTACATTCACACTAACGCTGCATAGTCTCGCTCTTTCTGTTCCTCCCCAACACACACACACACACACACACACACACACACACACCCAGTGACTGTGTCCCACCACATAATGACCCTTATTTCACCATGCTGACTGTGACTCACTGGTTCAGTCAGGAGACTGGAATGTCAAGCTCCATCTCTTCATTATATTTTACATTTAAAAAGTACATAGGTAAAGGAAAACTATATTGTAAAGTAACGGTGAGATTGTGTGAATCAACTTTGCAAATACACTTTTAATTTGTAGTTAGGTGCTTGTGTTATGTTACAGGGATAATATACACTGTCTGAATCATTTTCCACGTCTAATCTGTTAAAGAAATATAAGTGCACCTCCACCAATTTAATGTCCAACTTTGATATCTGACAGGCTCTTTCCTGCAAGCATGTTTAAAATGCATAGTGGGCTGGGAGGGGAAGAGCTTATGTGAGCCCATGTGAGGGGAGATATGACAAGAAGACATGGAGTACAACAAATATGACTTTTTTTTCTATGACAGAGACTATAAAGTAAGCTCCATGCGGTGTTCCACGCTAAATTGTGAACATGAATCTGTTACTGGACAGCGTACATCACCTCAATTAGGTTTTGCTAAGAAACACCAGTGTATGGCTAATATTAACCATTGTTTTCTCCCATTAAATATCCTCTTTATTGTCTATCGCAATGTTTGACAGCAACAAAGGAGCACACATCAGTCCAGGTTAGTACATGACGGTGTGACTGGCTTAAGTTTAGGCTTATTACGATACTATCACCATTAGATGTACTGATAGTTACACAGCACAACACATAACAGCTAAGAGTGATGTTAGCTACAGTAGCTCATATTCTGTTTTGTCACCCTTGCAACACTATTAGTACATTGTTGTTTCAATTACTTTTGGATTAAAAAAAAAGGTGTAGAAGTCATGAAGGTTGTGGTAATTAATCAGCTTGCTTAATGGTAATGGTGCACTGGTGGTGAGCATGGTGTCAACCAATGTTCCCATTAAATTTGTCATGCAAAAATAGAGCTGTTGGTGACAGTTGTTGCACTAGGTAGCTAGGTTAGCACATAATGTGGCTAAATTATTACAAATATGTTGTCTTTATTCGGTCCAGCCCTGCCAGCAAGCCCCATTTCCACCTACACGAAGTGTGCAGAAGTCACACTCACACTCTGGCCTCCATAGTCTAAGGAGGCACTGTTGAGCCTTGCACCAAGACATTACAGGAAGATGAGACACAACATGTGTTGTTCATTAACTTCAGACAGAAGTTGTTGGGTTTTTTTATTTTGAATTTGTTTCACATAAAAATCACACTTTAGCTACAATGCAAGACACTTCATTCTCCGGTTCTCTGATTTCTGAGCTGTCTTGGAAAAAATGACATTGTCAATCAGTCAGTTTTACTGTGGTTCTGTTACATTGGCAGTTGGATTTAACACAAAAGACCCTTTTCATAGCAGGAAAAGCACAAGTGTAATTAATAACATTAACAAGTTGACAAGCATGTTTCAATACTGTGGCCCTGGAACTGGGACACATAAACTGAACCAAGCAATAATTCATCTTATGAATTACACCTGTGCTATCTCATGTACAAATGCATGCTGTGAAAAAGGTCTATTATACCTTTACTGGATGAACCTTGATTCCATATGTTATGCTAACTCAAATAACAAATGGCCTCCTAATGAGATGAAAACTGTTAATATGTAGTCAAATGTACTTATCACTTATTTTAAAAGGTATTTGCAAAGTGGACAGTGATGACAGGGGCTCTGAGATGAACGTGAGGACTGTGAAGTGTTCCCCACAACAACACACACTCGCGCGCACCAACACGGACACACAGATACACGTGGAAAGACTGTGCGCGACATGTGTTTCATCATTATCTCTCAGCTGTATATAGACGCAAACACTGTACAAACAGGGAGTTAGTAACGCAGGGTTCTTCCGTGTCGTTTTCCCGGGTTTTAGCTACTGGATGTCAAGTCATTCAAAATCACTTCTCAGGAGCAAAAGTCAGCAGCGTCAAGTCGAACAGAGTTAGTGCAACCAGAAACAGCTGGGTGATGCTGATTTCACAATTAAACAAAGATGTTGTAAGTGTAAGATTTGCGCAGAGTAAAAAGGAAACATAAACAAATCAAGGTGTAGTTAAAAAAAAAAAGGAAGTGAAACTTCCACAAGTTTAGCGCAACTTCCAAACCAGCCTATAGCTTATTTCTAGATACATTTACAGACAGTTAAACCTGTTCTGACATGATATATGACTTTTGATTATAATTTGGATAATTTCTGTTTAATCTTTCTTTTAAAAAGTAGAAATAAAATAGCAAATCTATAAAAAAAATTTTAAAAAAATCAGACGTGCTTCTTAGGGCAATTATTTTGGAAACCGTGTCCGGAAGTGGCGTGCTCACGCTGACTCACTTGACGCTGTTCGCCAAACTTCAGAATGGACCCGAGCAGAGGAAAATCCGTTAGTTAGTAACGTTAGAGGAGAAACTGTGACCGTCCATGTCTTGTCCACAGATATCGACCCGCTGACACACTTACTGGCAGCAATGTCGAGAGAAAACACCACTCGAAGTTTGGACAGTATAGACCTCGCTGCTTTACGAGTAAGTAGGAAAATGTTGCCTTTTAATGAAATGTTACAGTAAACATTGGAGGATGTGGTGGGTGTTGCTTGAAACTTAACGGTAGTCTCAAGCAACAACTTCACTTGAGCAGTCAAGGATTTGTTTTTATCTCGTCTAACTGTGGGCACTCGCTTCATGTACCATTAAAGTTAAAGAAACGTGTTGCTGTGTGCTGACTTGGTGTGTAATGTGTAGAGAGCCGTGTGCCCTGTAACATTATGCTCTCTGTCTGCACTGTGTCCTGTTTGGTGTAAGTTTACAAGCGACAGTGTTTACACACAGGAGTTTCCTTTGGCTGACTTACTGAAAAGTTGACATGCAACAAGTGAAAGCCCACTAAGAGAAACTTTGTGTAGTTATTGACAGAAAAATAGCAAAATGCATTCATTTGACCCAATTCATATAATTATACACTAGTTAGTAGAGCCTATAGTGTTTTTTATGCTAGTTTATGGTAATGCATTTAGTTTCTTTTGTTGGTCATTAGTACAACACTTCTGTTATATGACATTGGTATCCCTACAACATTTGACAAAGAATGTTTATAGTCATGTAGGCATTTTATATTTCTTATAGTCAGTGGAGCTGTGGCCTATAAAATGAGATATTAAGGACATTTTCAATGATTTTCAAGCTGTATTTTCATTCCTCATAGCTCACAATGTTATCCACATTTGCAGTCCCACTTCCTCAGTCCCCGTCCAGGCATAACCCTGCATTGTTCTTCTCCATTTGCCCTCAGCACTGAGTAGCCTATATACAGCTGTTTGTTGTAGCTTTGCTTGAAATGTACCATTTTCTATACAGTTTTTGCACTGTTCTGTTCACCTGTACTGCCGTCTGCTCACCTTTTTCTCTTCATTTCACTCAGTGCTCAACATCACTCCTATCTGATCCTCTTTTCGTTTTCTTGACCATGTTTTTTTTTTTNTTTTTTCTAGGATCCAGCAGGTATCTTTGAGTTAGTGGAAGTGGTTGGCAATGGCACGTACGGTCAGGTGTACAAGGTGAGTACTCTCATGATGCTCTTTTCCATTTTAGTGGGTGTTTGTTGCATGCATGGAAGAACATAAACCCTGCTGCAAACATAGTAAACCAAAAAAGGTTCCAGCGCACACCAGGATACAGACTGACACTATTTTATTAGCAAATTACATTAAAAACAAAATGGAGCGAACTACGTGTTTTGCGTGTTGCTTCATCAGATTTGCTCACTTTTTTTGGTTTACTGTGGTTTACCCTGCACCAGCTGGCACCCAGGAGAGAAGCACTGCTGTGCACGGGGTATGTTCAGTTTTTTTTACTGCTGCAAACATATGTATGTATTGTACATGGCAGTAAGTTAGATCATAAAAGTTGCCTGTTATGCTAAAAAAAAATACGCCTCGCAAGCTGCTCACCATGAGCCTCCAGCCGCCTTGACACATGCAGACACACAGTGTATTACATTGTGTGACACGTCACTTCTGGTAAAACCTGCTATAGCTACTTCCAGTTAAATAGGAAGAAAAAGGAGAAATCGTTTGACTGAAATATCCTGTAGCTCTTACAAACAGAACATACAGACGCACACACACACCAGCATCTGCAGCATCTGCAGCATCTTTTAAAGGGCCTGGGTGGGGCTCACTTCCTTATCGCAATATCTGTTTGTGTATGAGTGGTTTGTGGTTACATGAGGTGTTTAGTCTTATTTAGGTCTGTGCAGCTGGTTGTGCCCTCAGTGCAAATCATGTTCACATGCTTCTGCAAGACCTCAAACTGTGTGTTACCTATATCGTACAGTTTGTGTGGGACAGTTTCAGTTTTGAGCGTTAAGAAAAGAGGGTCCTCTTGGGAGAATGATGATCAGGTCACTTTTAGACACATGTTGCTTTGTGGCTAATCAGTGTGTCACTATTATTATATATATAATGCAATGCCAGTATTAATATCAACAACCACTACTACAATAATATTGCTAAAAAGTATATTGGAAAAAGTGTCTTTGACGGGGTCTCCTGCAAATGTGTTCTATAGCTTAAAAGGTAAGGGTTCGAATCAAGGTAGAGGTTAAAAGTTTACAGTTGAAGAATGAATGAGTTCCATGGATGGTTCTCACAAGTGTGTGTGTGTGTGTATGTGTGAATGCGTACTGTATGAGACAGAAGGTGGGTGTGTGCCTCAATTGCCACTTGATTTCCCGAAAGAGGAAATGTTGCAAGAGATGCACAAGACAGTAAGGGCTATGTTGGCCTTTACACAGGGTGCTTTTACACAGGGGAAGAAAAATCACAGATTTCATCCTATGACTCACATTCATTGATGCCTAAACAAGGGGAAACCTCCAAATATGGATGAATGGTGGTGAGCAGTCGTATTGAGGGTGACTTACAGCAACGATTCTGATGTTTTTCATGTCAAGATCCCACAAACAAGACGATGTAGAGAACAGAGCATTTGGAGAGGTGTTATATCTGTTTTGTAAACTAATGAATGAAGTGACAGATGTGACGATACTTCTCTCTGGGCACTGCCTCCTCAATCATTCTAGCATTGCTGATTTAAAGCAGTTGCCACATTGGAATTAACTTGATTTACAAGCACTTAATAACAAGTGCTGCTTATGTTGCCTTTGAAGGCTTCAATCTCTGTCTCTGCCAATTATTGTAATCATCATTTTGTCCATATGTGCATCTGACATGCTGGTTGTAATACTCCTGATGCACTCACAGTCTATCAATACTACATTATGTCTTATGAGATTTCCTATAGGCAAAGTGATAATGAGTGTGTAATGCAAGTCGGCAATCAATTTGACCTTAATGAGGATTGTGCAGATCTGTTTCCCGATAGAGAAACGAAAGAAAAGTGTGTGTGTGTGTGTCAGCTTGAGTGAGTGTGTGTGTTTTCAGCCCTACAGTGAGTCCCATCATGGGAAACCAGGACAGGAATAGGGCCCATAGAACAATGACTTATGCTACACTCACACAGACAAACACACGGCCCCTTAAGAAAACACTTACTTGTGGATTGACGCGAGTGCAGGAGATGCTGGCAAAGCATCTGGGCTTTTCCTCTGTTTATTTGTATGCGTGTTGCATTTTCATTACATTGCATTTTGAGCATTTAGTAATGTAACACGAACAGGAAATCTAGCAACAGATGCTCAGATCTTAATTCTAAGCTTAACCCTCTGTATTACTGTTATGTACATTAATGAGTGCAAATTAAAAAAAAAAGAGTACAACAGAGGACAGATGGTTACAATTCCCCTGGTGTGTCATTATCACAACATGATAACAGAAAATGTATTCAAACTGTATGTACAGTATACAAGTGTTTAGCAAGACAAGAACTGGGCATAGCAGCATCAGGTCAACAGAAAATTGACCTATACTGTGCCTAGATGGTCAAAAGACTTCCAAGTCCCAAAGACATAGCTTTGTGAGACGAATCTGTCATGGATTTATATTTTAGAGTTACAGTGTGTGAATACACAGCATCTATAGTATGCAGCCATGGGCAGAGGAAGTGCCCTTTTAAGTTGTTTTTACATTTACAGCGATGCTGAGGTCACTGTCACTGTGGTTTTTGTGTTAAATGTAGCACTGTTATTTTTAAAGACAGTTTTTTTGCTGTTGTATAAATGCTGGTAGAAGGCAACAAAATGCAGGACCCAAATGCCAAAACAGAGAAATGGCTGGTTTTGTGAAAAGCCGTTATATAAGGTCTAAAGTCGATTTACAGTCTAACAGTTAGCAACAGGCAGGGTTAGGTAAGGTCAGGCAAGTAAGGCAAACAAATCGGATGGGGCAGACAGCAGGTCAAAGCATTTATAAACCACGTAACTTGAAAATCATAGGCAACGGGTTCAGGTAGGAGGGGATGACTGGAATACCGAGGCACCTCGGCAACATTGACCCTCTGGCAAATTTGTAGTGAAAAGATGTCCTCAGTGTATTCTATTCAATGTTAAGGAATAAACAAAAGCAGGCAGGTGATCAATAGAGGAGGGAAACTATGTAAGGACAGAGGGCAGATGACGCTTGACAGTGTGTGGAAAATTCAAGAACACACACTGGGACTTTGAAAAAGAGAGTTTGAGGATGAAGAGGCGGAGGAGGGCGACGGAGCAGGACTCACCATGACAATGTTTATATGCGCACAGTAATGTGCAGTTTGTTGTAGTCGCTGCTGTAAACCACACTATCCACTGTCTGTTGTTTGGTGAAAGGGTTTGTAGTTCAACTTAGGTTATGTTGCCAATTAGTTCTGCTCTAAATTGAAGCCTTACAGCTGACCTGTGTGTAGCATAAGGAGTTGATTGTAGTGATTGCTACGTTTTACCAGGACTCATGTTACACAGCAATGTGGTTGGATTTTTTTTTTTTTTTGATCCAGTAATTGCCAGTTAGTAGTCTGATATAATGTCAATCAAACCCTGGTGTCAGTGGGAACTGACACTAGAGGAAAGTGAACCCCATTAGAATCATTTTCATTTTTATTCAGTGGAACAGCCTCCTGGTCAGCAGACAGGATTTCCTGACATGCTAAGACAGACACAATTAGAAGAAATGGAGAGTGGAGAGGACTGGAGAAAACAATCAGGCCTTTTTTAGCCAAATTGCCTCAGGAACTAAAAAGTCAGGAACTCCTTAGGGACTCAAATAATCTTCAATGCACTTGTTTTTCGCGTTTCCACCACGTCTGAGAAATTAAAGCGATAACAGATTAAAAAGCCACCGTGCAGATTGAGACATAATTTTTGCACGAAACAAGACAACACAGAGTCATCACTGTTTTATGTGAAGGACGTTTGAATGGATGTTGGAAAAGAGAAGTGCAGATGCGGAGAGTGAAGGGAGATTTGAAACATTTGAAAACGAAAGGCAAGACCACAAGTAGAGAGGATATAAGAAGAGTTTTTTTCTGATTATTATAGTATGTATCAGTAATGAAACTTGTGTTTGACCGGTCCGTGACATTTAGTACTGAAAACTCCACCCGTGTAGTTTTTGGCAGACTGTGAAGCAGTGCCATGGTAGCAGGAAGACTGTGAGGACAAGAACAAAGTATAAATGCAGTATAAATGCAGGTAAAGTTCCATAGTCCCTCAAAAAGTTCCCGGAAAAAATCCTGCGGTCAAAAAAGGGAAGTGATCCGACCTTGACAAGGCAAACACAATCACCTCCCATGTCTACTCATCTCCACTACTATGACCTCAGTACCCCTAACACGACTCAATTCTTCTTCTCTTCTCCTTTTATTGTTTGTCTGTTGCTTTTCTTCACGCTAACTGCTTTCTTTTTGGCGTCCTAAACACGTGCACTCAAGGACAAAATCATTTGTGTCCAGCTGATGCAGAACACACACACATGCACATTAGTATTAAAGGATGTATTATGTGCAGTAGTGGTCACATGGTAGTAGTATGCCTGCAGTAGTTTTGTGGCCCCAGGACGAAGAAATCCATCCCTGACAATCTGGGAGTCTTGGCTTTTTAGAAAAAGTGAGTAAACAACTTAACTGGAATGTCTTGGATTATTTGTTTTGTTTTGATAGTTTGCCCTGCCCATGTTTAAAGAAGGCACATTCAGATGTTTCTTTAGAACTAAACGGCAAACAGTGGCTTTTGGTTTTCTGAACTGTACAGTAGGAGACACACAGTAGTCATTTCAGCTGTTAAACTTTTTCAAATAAACATAAACTTATTAAGTAGCACTGCATCATCGAGTGTGCGTGCTCCTCTCACTCACCATCTAGTCATCATTCACACACACACACACATATATATACACACACAGACACACACGCATACTCAGGGCGTTTCCCTGTTTGCAGAAGGAACTTCCCTTCCCTGCAAGCCACTGGTGTAGAGTCATCTCTCGCTGTGTGTGTGTGTGTGTGTCTGTGTGTGTGTCTGTGTGTGTGTTACGATGTAAAAATGTCAAACTCCACTAAAGCTAAACGCCACGATCACTGCTGATGCAACACTGTGCTGCTCTGAGTACAGTTGAAATAAGTGACGAGTTTCAGGACTAAATTGTTACTAACAGTCACTATGACTAAACTGGTTGAAATATTCAGTGTAACTGACCTGCATGGTTAAATCATGTTCATCACATGTATAAAAAATCTAAGCATATCTTTAACTTTCATTTGTTGGTAAAGAGTTAAGAACTGCTGTATGAGTGTATTTTAGTCAAGTTTGTGAAAGGTCAAAGACAGACACCCAAATTAGCTCTTGAGCTTTGCTTCCATAGTCTCAGTAAACCTTAGTGGCACCATGTTGAAACATTGTGTGCAGCCATAAAACAGCTGGCTGTAAAGCAATTCCCAAAGTGAATCACTTACACTTCCTTAAATCTTTCTGGTTTCAATAGCGTCACTTCCCTTTCTGTGACCCACATATCAGCATTCTTATATTACTCATGTTAACTGACCTGCTGACCAAAGTGTAAAAAATGGCCAAAAACATCAAAAAACACTTGCCCAGCCTTAGATAAACTAGAGGGTTTCTTTGTGTTAAAAAAAAAATATTCAGTTTCTTCTCCATAGTTAGAAAAGTACAGTTCCGTTGTGCAAAGTATTCCCCTGTCACACTATTGCACATGATTTGATTATTTAGCAAAGCAGTGGTGTGTGTGGGGGTTTGAGCTGAGAGAAGAAAGAAGAGACACAGAGAGAGACAGGAAACATCCTCCGACATAGTGTAGAGTTGCTGTGCTTGTTAGAGGTAAAAGAAAAGTGGGAGAGAGACAGGGAAAAAAAGGAGAGAGAGAGAGAGGAAATTGAGAGAGCAAGAGGGGGCAAAAGGAAGGAAGGCAGAGGTGAAAGGCAGAGAGGAGGAGGGGAGGAAGGAAGGGAGAGAGAGAGACGGATGAAAACTAGAGAGAGAAGAGGAAAGAAGCCCCCCATGAGGCTTAGAGCTATGGTTTGTGCTGATTACCCGTGTGTGTCTGCGGTTGTGTGTCCCAGAGCAGTGAGAATAAAGGGGAAGTCCACTTGTTAGAATATCCTCAGAAGTGACTGGCCTCCTTACTGCACTTTCCAAATGCCAAAACTATAATTAAAGGTACACCAGTGATTCAGTATCGTACTTCCATAAAGTTGGGGGAACCTCGAAACCAGCTCTAGTCTTGTTAACTATCAGAAAATGAGGATTTACCATGATAATGAGTGAATCATATTATCTATAAGATACGATCTTCAATTTAACACGAGTTAAATGTGTTTTTATATTTTTCTTCCAAATCGACCCGCCTCAAATAATTGATTGAAATCACTTATTTATTACAAAAACTCCCTGAGCCATACTGGTAAATACATCTTTTGTTGGCTGGCATTACACACATGCACACACACAAACGAACACGGTGGAGGACACTTCATTTTCTCAGTTCTTTTCATATGACAGGAGGACAGAAGGAGTTTTCATTGAGCTTTTAGCAGCATTATACTCAATATAATGTCAAACCAGTCCAGCCCTTTCGACCCTGTAGTGCCAGTCGGTGAAGGTTCCATGTGAATGGAAATGGGTTGTTTCTCTAGCATAATGTGCACACTCACACAGCACACACACACACACACACACGGAGATACAGATATGCAGCCTTTAAATAGCACCATTCCTACATGCAGTTTGGAGATGAGAGCTGATCAGTGATGTAGTCCATCCAAGCACAAAGTGCACATATGTAACTAACAGACTGTTCTGTAGGGGACAGAGAGAAAGACACAGAAGAGGGAGATGGGAGAGAGACAGAGAGGCAGACAGGGAGAGTACACAGAGAGAGGGGTGAGACGAGCAGAGAGATACAGTAAAAGTGTTTCTCACATTTGTCCCCTTGCCGTCTGCATTCTAAATGTCTCTCTTGTATCTAATTAGCATATGTATGGAAAAATTACAGTAACCTTTTCACTGACACAATATTTGTAGTGTTCCCTTATTGTGCCACAGTGTGTGTGTGTGTGTGTGTGTGTGTGTCAGAGAACAAGCGACAGACAGAAATGGAGAAGGCATTTGTATCTGGATTGATTTGTGTATATGTTTGATTCCTAGCACTTCACAGCGTCATAATGTGTGTGTGCACGAGCCTGTGTGTGTGATTTATCGGACTTCAATGTCAAAAAGTGCACAAGCTTTCTCCAATTAATTTTCTGCTGGAGAGCTGAGAGCCCTTTGAGTGTGTGTGTGTGTGTGTGTGTGTGTGTGTGTGTGTGTGTGTGTGTGTGTGTCAGTGCTGCATATTGTTAATAAGTAGCTCAGTTGAGAGTAGAAGATTTCACATTTGTAAATTGTGGCAGCACAGCCAGCAGACACCATCGAATCTGAAGGGACAGGAAGGCCATTTCCTTATTTATCACAGTCAGGCCAGTGGCTGCTTGTATGCCACAGTTCTTTGCAATTACGCGAGACAGTGTCCTCTACTTGGGGACAGAATCAAGGCCACAATGAATAGGGGTCAGTGAGCCTGACACAGTACATCTTACATCCAATATAAAAGCGTAATATATATATGAGAAGAATATCTGCTAGGTTGTTATCTGACACGGAGTCTGTTTCACGGCTGCTGGTCCAGCAACATTTTCAATAAATTTTATTGTGAGGCATGTCGTAGCATTCCACTGGTTTTATGAATTTTTCTGACCTTTAATTCAGGGGCTAAAACATTTACATGCATGCTAGGATGGGAAACACACCATGTACACCCATTTATACATAAGGTGGCCCCAAGGATACCGTATTTCTTGTGTTCACTAACACCTTAAGTCATTCTACAGATTGTCACTGATATGCTGACGGGAGAAGGAGACGAGCAGTGGCGTTACATCACACAACAACGTTTTTAATGAGTGAGACTATTTGTTTAAACCAGCATCTAGTAACTACATTGACTTGTTAACCAAGTTTGTTAGCATGAGCTTGCAGACTACAATGCTTTACAACAGTTAGAGTGATAAAACAGTCTGCAGTACAGTATAGAGAGCCGAAGTCATGATATCACATCCAGGCTAGCTTCTGTAACTGTGCAATCTCTCATTTACCATTTCTTTCTTCTGTCTTTATGAAAAAATATGTGTTCCTTAGGTTTACTGTCCATATACTAAGACAAATTGGCCTCCACTACAGCTTTTGCTATTAGAATTGAAACTTTCGATTTTAACAAAGTTATACAACAATTTCAGAAAAAACTACAGCTCCCATGAAAACTTACAGGCACGGCAGTGTGGGTACTTAACTCATCACAGCGTGGTTTTGTCCATATCCATAAAATTCACCAAAGCTCTCTGCTGTCTAACACAGCATCTGCTGCTCTCTGTCCTGCTGTTTACAGACATGTCTGAGCTAACTGCAACCCCTCAACTCACCCATGGAGTCACCTCTTCAGTTAGGCTGTGATGTTTAGCCCACAAAGGTCTAGGGCTTATGGGAAATGGTGTTCATTAAATGCCGCTAAAAGCAGAAATATTAAATAAACAACGATACTGAATCGTTTTTCGTTATCTTGTATTTGAGATCTGTCATCTGACAAACATGAAGGGAGTAAGTCAAAGTACTGCAATTGCTGAACCAAACTACCCACTTGGGACTTCTGTGACTTTGACCCAGAATGGTCTAACAAAGGCACATTTCCATATACACTGTAGAAAAGCTCCCACTTTGATTCTGTTACACATTTACTACATTCTCCCACGATGTTCAGTGATCTCTCTGCTGACCTAGTGGACAGACAAAACAAAAATAGGTTGGAGAAGCCCGACACAGTTCCCGCTGACAGTGGATGGTATTGATAGTAACTGATTAAATGGAAGTTAAAAAAAGTGTTGGGAAAAAAATTAACCAGCTTGTCCTTACACTGCGTCCATGCAGCTGGGTTATGACTGATGTGCTTAAATTGCTGAGTTTCATTCTTGGAAACTCCTGAAGACTTCTCTGATGTGGAAATTCTTGATTTAGACACACAGGTTTCAACACCCTCCTTTCCTCCATGGCCTGGTATATAATGGAGAAATTGGTCCTGTGAGTAATATTTTTTTTTGGGAAAGGGACAGTGTTTCTAAGATTTAGCTGCAGAGAAAATAAAATAAAACATAAATATTAAAAACGTAGTGTTTATTTTCAAGCTCTCCATCCATTTTTTTCATTTTTTTCTCTGCGTCTGTCTGTCTCTACCTGAACATTAGCTGACTGATTGAGTATAGTGGGATTTGTCATGCCCTCTGGTCTATTTCATACACACACACAGGCTCAGAGCCCTGTCATACATCACAGCTTAAAGGCTTATAGAGTCGCTACTCTAGTATCTTGTCAGCTTTCTGACTCATGACAAGGTTTTCAATTTTCCCCTTTTCACCTGACTGCACTTTACAGCTCTGGCTCTCTTCGCTGGCTGGCTTTCTCCCTCTCTCTCCCTTTCTCTGTCTCATCTTGCGTCTTTCTGGCTGTGCCTCTCATGAGAAAATGAAATTATGTAGACATAGCTGTGTCCAGTGTTGAAAATGATATCACAATCCATGTAGTCACTCCAAAGAGGTGTTGTAATGTGTGTGTTACTGAAGTGACAGACACACATTACAGTTGGGCTGATTATGGTTGTGATTTTAACATCAACACTGATCAGACCAGTTGGACCAAATGTGTTACAGTCTGGGCCACCAATGTTTGGTGTTTTTGAATTATAATGTTTTACATTCGTTATACATACATACGTTCGCACAGTCGCACCTGTGATTTAATAAATATGAATCTACAGTATGAAAAATATTGTCATGTCCTCCCAGTGTGTGATGATTCGCTTTTGTTTTAGTCACTACATTGTTCCTGGGAAGTGATATTGTGAACTCTGTCCATGAAGCAATCTTTGTTTGGTGATCATTTTAAAGATGTTTGATTTTTATGTCTGGAATCAGGAAGAGGAGAATATTTTTGTGTAATCTAGTTCATCCAGGTTTCAGTACAGAGTTTAGTCCACAATTTCACCCAAATCTGGCTTTTTTTTTAGGGATTTGGGGGTGTTGGTTACCGACATGACTCCATTCACAGTCTTCAGTAAACAGTACTTAAATATGTTGTTCATTAAACTGTATGCTATATTCTATATGTTAATCTGCGTATACCAGTGGAAACAAATGTTGTGTTTAGTCTGTTGAAATGTTAACTTTTTCTTCTTATATTTCTCCAGGGTCGTCATGTCAAGACAGGCCAACTGGCAGCTATCAAAGTCATGGAGGTCACAGAGGTAAAAATGCATTACAGTAAATTACGCACTCACTCTTTTTCTATCTCTCTATCTATCTCTACCCTCTGTTTCTTCTTTCCTCTTCTCTTTCTCATCTTGGTGAAAGAAAATTAATATTAATTGCAAAACATCAAGTGTAATTAATCTCAACATTGCCAGAACTGTCTAATAGCCATGCTGTCAATGTAAATTATACATGATGTACCTTTTTTTACACACATGATCCACAGATGAGAATAGCTCAGCAAGCTGACCTGATTTTAGTCCGTGTAGGAGGAAATGTACACAGATCCTTGTACATGTACATGAGCATTTCCCCCATGGGCTTTAATGTTCATACAGAGCATCCATGGGTCCTCAGAGTGTCTTAAAATAGTCTGAACGAAAATTAAAGGGTTCAGTTTACTTATCATGAGGACTACAACTCTGTGAATACTTGTGTAATGTCTTCAGGAGCTCTGGAGGGAGCGTCCCAAAGTCTGACAAAAAAATAATGCCGATGATGTCATCAGGGTTATCCAGAAAAATGCATGAAGAGATGGACTTGTGAGGTTTGAAAGAAACAGGCATTTAGGAGGCAGGAGGTCTATTGAAAGACTCTACTGAGTGTTATGGGAAATGTAGGATCCTGTGTTTTTGGAGTTTGACCAGTGGGAGGGACTAAAAGTCAGGATATCTCAGCCTCTGCTGCAACAATTTTGACAATTCCTTTTTTAAAATGTCCCCTGTGAATGTGCAAACTTTATGGAAGTGCAACACTAAACCGCTGGAGTACTCCTTTAATTTGCATTTTTATTTCTGGTATAGATCTGCCCTTAGTCTAGATTGATTGTCCTGTTTTCGTCCCTTTGAGGAAAAAATAAGCTACCAAAAAGGAAAAATTATATTATATATTTTTGGGGTTTCATGGAGGTGCCTGCTGTATGTGCATTTACCGCACGTTGTTCGTTATCTATCTATATGATGTAGAAGACAGGTTATTCAAGCACACTTGCTGAAGTCATTCGGTTTTAAAAGTCAGAATGGTTTGAGACGTTTAAAGTAGTGATTCCACTAAAGGATTATCACATAATAGGCCAGACATGAATGAATTTTCTGCACTTGTAAAATCTTTCACAAGACAATAATGATGTTTTTATAGGCTCTGGTGACTCAATACTGCAGTATGTTCAAGCACTTAACATTTCAATTTAAAGTTTGAGGCGAAGACGGAACAGGAGAAGCTGTTGCCAGCAACCAGAGAAACAAAGAGAGGGGGATCAATAGAGCCATGAAATATCAGATGAAAAGAGAGGGAGGAAAGGAGAGAAGAGAGAGAGAAGGAGACCAGCAGTGTTACAGAACTGTCATGATCCATTTAGTGTAATTAGTTAGTTTTAAGGCGCCAAGCTTACAGAATTGTTTGAGACCTTCCTCTCTATTTCTCTTTTTGTTGTATTGCAGCTTTTGTCTTTCAACTGACATTATCCCTAAAAAGATAGAACACAAGAAGTTAGTAACAGAGGTATTTCCTTTAAACAACTTGCCTTAGAAACAAATGGAGCAATATCACAGCATTTGCAGATGTTTGCACTTGTGAAAAGATTTTAAAACGCATTATTGGACTAAATGAGTAGTGTTTGCACTTTGTCTCCATTTTTCCCGATTCAATTCTCTCTCCGCTCATGCAAGTAATTGAAGCCATGGAACTTTTACAATGGATTTGACAACCTCTTCTAACCCCCTCCCGAAAGCCTAGATACACAACGAGGATCAAACAAAAATCTACTTTAATATACCGCTAGCCTGACAAAATCAAATTACATGAAATAGTCTCCTCTTTCTTACAGTTCTCTGAGTCCCACCAATATTTCTGTTTTGACCCAGAAGTAGTTTTTTATTAGATTCCAGGTGAATTTCGTTGATATTAAAGTTCTCTACACTTTGGAGTTTTAAAGCCACAGTCTTGGATAGTTTTGGTAATATAAGATATTAATAGAACTCATCATTCTGTAAATCAATTTGAGGATGAAATCTGTCTGATGCTGTATTTTGAATTTCAGTGGTGGGGTTAGCCTTACAGTTACATGTGTTCAGACTGAACCCTCACCTGCCCTCTGAGAAGTTCTCTCTATGCTAACAGATACAATTCTGCTCAGCTTGTGTTAGAGATAAAGACATGGCTCTAGGGAAGGCAATGTTGGTCTGATGGTCTTGTTAGTGAGTCTACCACTTCAGTCTAGACTGAAACTTCTTGGCAAGTATAGGATGGATTTCCATGAAATTTTGTAAAGACCTTCATGGTTCCCAGAGGGTGAACCCTACATATTTAGTAACCCCCTGACTTTTCTTCTAGCACTGCCAGCAGTTTAACGTTTTCTTGATCCCGTGAAATATCTCAACATCTACTTGAGTGACTGGCAAAAATGTCATCAATGTCAACTTTTCATCCAGCGTCATCATCAGGTCAAAATTTTAACTCGTCCTGTATAATTTTGTCCACTTCATACCTCACCACAAATCCGCTTATTGCAGAACTGGACACACTGGTTTCTTTCCTGTTGATGGGACTTCTGGGTCTTGGTCTTCTGACAAACTCTTTAGCAGGAAATGCTCGGCTATTATCTCCCTTCTCACACACACACACGCAAACAGAGAGAGAGACTGCAGACACAGGCAGGAGGCTTTGTGTTTCAGATGGAGGTGAAAGTTCAAACTCTGCCTTGTCATTTTCTCCCCTCCTGTCCTGTGGAGATTTAAAGGAGGTCAGTGACTGGGAGAAGCTCTCTGTTGTTTCCTCTTTTCTGATTAACAGCCACATCCAGCTTCTCCAGCTCCACTCTCCTTCCTCCACCTCTCCTCTTCTCCTCCACCTCTCCTCCAGTCCAGTGTAAATTTAGGGGTTCAGTGAATTGGAGAAGTCACAAGTCATTTCCGGAATTTATAGTGAGAAAACAAGAACTCTGAGCCGCACTCTGTTTCCTCTGCTCTCTCTTTCTGTCCTTGCGTCTCACAACACTGACCAACCTTAGTTGTTTTGTTGAGAAATAGCAATCGTTGAATTAAGGTTCAGTCGCTGAGTGAAAGGTCATCTAGAGGTTGCACGTCAGTCTGATTGGAGATGCTATCCGTCTGGACATGTACATTTTGTGTTGTAAGGACTGTAAGGAAATAAAAAGGAAAAGTTTAACAAAATGCCACCTTTCAACCTTTGTAGATAAGCCTCAGCCTACAAGCAGGATTAAACATGTCATATTTCTGATGCGTAGTTTAATGTAATTCTCAAAGGAAGAAGAGGCAGGAAGTGAGAATGGAGATCTGGAGGAGTTACTCTCCAAGCAGAAGTATGACATTTAGTACTACTCTATGTAGAACTATTAAAAACAAATATATGGTGTAGTGTGTGACACACTCCGTTGTGAGTTACATTTAAGCTGTTCCTGAGAAAGAGTTGAGGAGTTACCCCAACAGAGAAACATATCTTCTTTTCACCAAGAATAACTACTTTAAATGCCCATCGATCAGTCTGACATTAATACCATAATATGCTGTGCATGGAGTTTGATTTCTACTGTATCTGTTGTTATGTTTAGGAGGAAGAAGAGGAGATCAAACTGGAGATCAACATGTTGAAGAGTTATTCCCACCATAGAAACATCGCTACTTATTATGGAGCTTTTATTAAGAAAGGTCCTGCAGGACAGGACCACCAACTCTGGGTTTGTAAACTACTCTATCTGCCTTTTTCTGCCTAAGTTATTGTTACTGAGTCAAAAAAATGAAGAAATGACTCATTTTTTTATTATGTAACTGCCACCCTTTTGGGTTTATTGTGAAGTTATCAGATGTTTCTGTCATATTATGTGTATTCTAAGATCATTCACGTAATAATCACAGTTGTTTTGGCTGGTCCCCGTGTGCCTGACATTTCTGTATGTGTCCATCTAGTTGGTGATGGAGTACTGTGGAGCCGGCTCTGTCACAGACTTGGTGAAGAAGACCAAGGGCAACTGTCTGAAGGAGGACTGGATAGCTTACATCTGCCGAGAGGTGCTCAGGGTAAGGTTGAAAAAAAAACACACACACACTCACCACAGAATACGTGCTCACTATACAGCTGTACTTGTATAGTATAGACCCAACAATGGAACAGTGGTCTGGTGTCAAATAGGCAACATTTCATTTTATTTCATCCATTTGTTCATTGTTATTATTTTGAAAACTGTCACCATTTGCACTTCTGTATGTGTGTCTACTGACCTTGCTTTGCTTGTGGATCTGATGTTATTATTTGGACTGTTGTCTCCTGGATAAGGTTGTGATGCTGTACAGTAGCTTTATGTTACGTCCGTCAGTTTCGGTTATTTCAACTTCATTTCTTAGAAACAGAATTTTTGTCCATCAGTTTGGTATAGTGGATGACTCTAAATACTACAGTACCCATAAGCCTCAGTCATATTTTAACCAAATTTCCCGAAAATCAGTAAAAGAAAATGCAAATTATCGCCTGTTTCCAAGCTGATAAAGTTGGTGGAGCTAATTGTGCAGTGGGGTGCCATTAAAGCATTGCAGAAGAAGAGGGGCCAACAAGATGATGTAAGAATGCCAGTCAAACCTCACAAACAAAAACAATTTAGAAAATGTGATTCTGTTCGTTTCATGTATTAATTTGAGGAATGTTACAGTCTCCTCATCGCTCCACACAGATGTTTTTGTCATATGCTTCATGTACACCATGATTAATTCAAGTCTGTTTCCACTGCCCTTTGTCACATTTTGCTTTTATTGATACACCAACTTCTCCACCTCAGCCTTTTTCATTTTTTTCCACTCAGGTTTTTTTATACAGAAATTGAAAATACACATAAAAGGTGGATAGAAACGCACTTTGAGAGTTGTAGTTTACTTCTCTCCTTAGGCTTTATGTGTATTAAAGAACCAGATGTAAACTACCAGACACTTAAGATTGCTTGTGCAGAAAATGGACCCTTTATACTCAAAATAACCCCTTTCACTGTGCAACTCTATTGTGCAAAAGAGTGTATACATCATGTAAAAGGGGTACCTGCTGTTCTATACTATGTCCATGCTGAGCACACTGACTCAAATCCCTGTCACTTTTATGACCTAGCAGTTGAACCTTCAATCTTCAAATACCTCTCACAAACACACAGACGATATACTCAAAGAGTCACAAGTGAACTTTGTGTCTGAGGTGTTGTTATGGTGGAGGCCCTTTATAGTGCTGGTAAAAACAGAGGTACTAATTTGCGTGTGGATGCAAACTAAAGGCTGGATGAGTTGCTGCTGTTGTATAAGAAACACGATGCTACTTTTAGTGTCGGATTCTTTGCCAAAACATCAAAGAGAAGAAGCCAAACCGACACTGATGCTTCTTTATGTTCAGGGATCCGTATCTCTCTCATGTTTTCCCCCAGTGACTCCGGGGGAATAATTGATTTATTTTTTCATTCATATACTTTAAAGGCCAGTTTAAAACACGCCTATAAAATGTTATGGTTATCATTACAAGAGATCACAAGGTCCTGAGAAAGACTCTGAGATGTTTGCGCTGCTTTCTGCGTTGGTGTTTGTGGCTCTGGCACAAACAGACATACTCGAACAGTATATCTACTTAAGTCAGTTCCAGCATGTCTGTCCTTGATGCTGACGTTATCAAGTACAAAGTGAAAGTGAGATGATTTTTTAGTAGTAAAAAACTTGAGAGACAAAGGGCTCTGGACTGTCGCCAGTGTTTTCCCTGCTGCTGTCAGCCATGCTGTCTCCTCATTGTTTCAACACCACAGCATACACACACAAACACACACAGACACTCAGCATAGCATGGTGAAGTCATTGTCTGAAATAAGACTCACTTCCTCTGTTTATTTAACCTCCTTTGAAGAGGTGAGAGTATGAACACACACACAAACACTCACACACACACTGACACATACACATTCAAACTGTGCCACCGGTTGGTAGCCCGTGCCACTAGGCCACTCTGCTACCTAAAGCAAGGTTATTTAGAGTGTTCTTGGAAGGCAAAAGCAGTGCAACAAGCTTGAAATAAATTTTCCCTTCAAATAAACACATAATGCTACTACAGTGTTTGCGACTTCATGTTTATAGCGATAGCGGTCATCTGACTCTGTGTGTTTGTGTGTGTTTATGTGTGCGTGTATGTTTGTCTTCCAGGGTCTTTCCCATCTTCACTCCCATCATGTGATTCACAGAGACATTAAGGGACAAAACGTTTTGCTCACTGAGAATGCCGAAGTCAAACTGGGTATGACACATCCACACATGCACTGTGGTTTCCCAAGCACATTGCGCATGCCTCCAGGCAAAGCTGTAGAACAACCACACAGTCATACATACATACATACATAAATCACACGTCCGCAAAAACACCTCATAAAGAAGCAAAGATTGTGGTTGTTTTGAGACGTGAAATTGTCCTACATTTTTTTTATGCTTCAGTTGACTTTGGAGTGTCGGCACAGCTGGATAAAACGATCGGTCGAAGGAACACTTTCATCGGAACTCCCTATTGGATGGCTCCGGAGGTCATCGCCTGTGACGAGAACCCTGAGGCCACATATGACTACAGGGTACTTAATTACACAGAAATAGTCATGTTTTCCAACCAATTTTAAGCAGATATTTAGTAATCTTTTCTAAGATGCTGCAAAAATTACTGAGAATTAGGTTAGTTCCCATGAACTAGGATGGCTTCATCTTTTTCATGAATTTTTGAGTAAGGCATCCAACAGGAAATCAAACATTCAAGACTAAACTAAGAAATATGAACGGTAATATGTGAATGTAGCAATTAATCAATCACATACATATCATATATTGAAGAGACAGCAGAGATTGGAATGAACTGTGCAATTAGACTGAACTAAGGCCCGAGTCTCATGCCCGAATAAGAATCAAATATGACTTAGTGCACTTTGTTTACACTTACACAATGTATGCACAGCCAGTGTTGTGCATTGAGTGTAGGTCAGCCGGGTTTTGGCTTTGCCCAACACAGAATCATTGTAGTTACGTGCATGAAACAGGAAGAAAATAGACTGGAAGCCTAAAAATATTTATAGCGTAACACACTGTGCAGACAGCTTTATCGATTAAAATAGAAGCTTATCTGTTCGGTCAGACGTGGATGAGATGGCCAACTGAAAAACAAGGGTGAAACATCTTTTGTGTAGACAAGTTGTCAGCCACATATATGCGTTTCTGTTGGCCACACCACAAACTGATTGCAATTCTTGGTTTTCCTGGGCTACATTCAAATCAGGCCTAACTTAGAAGAATGCGTGCATTTTAGCAGTTTAGCTGGCAGGCTAGCTTCAGTTATCAACTATCCATATCCATCTCATTGATGGACTACGAGCAAAATTAAAGTTTTGATCTTTCTGAGGCTTTAATGAGACAGGAAGAATGACGGCTGATTTAATTCTAACTTCAGCTGACATTATCACAGGGGACAGACGCTGTATAGGCTACACAGATTTCTACGTATGTAATTGGATTTCAGTCCGTCTTCTGGGATGCATTTACTTTTCTTTTTTGATATCCGATAGCTGTCCGATCAGCCCAAGGTGCTTGAAGTGGGGTCTAAGCTTACATCAGCTTATATACAACAGAAGAGTTTCCATTACTATTCATAACAGAATTTCATTACTGGCCTAAAAACTTTTTTGTGACGCTGAGCAAACCAGAATTTTCACCAAGAAGTTTCCGTTCACCCTCCCTGATTAGATATATCATAGTTCACAGAAACATCCTTAAATAGAATCTAGCTAATTGTATGCTTTTCTGGAAGTAATTAGACATTGGCTTTTGAAATCCAGCACATCATTGACAGGAATCCACTGATTCTTTGATTCCTTTGTGAAATGCCAGACGTTTGGCTTGATGTCTTGGACATAGTGTCTGTAATTCCTTGATCTGTACTCTCACACTATGCACAAACTGATTTACTGTATGGATATAAAGAGGACATCCAAAGTTTACAGGAAATGAATAGAACTCAAGCTGAGCTCTGTGTGTGCACCAGGCTTAACCTTTTCCTGTCTCTCTCGCTCTCAGAGTGACCTCTGGTCTTTGGGCATCACTGCTTTAGAGATGGCTGAAGGAGCCCCTCGTAAGTTAGAAACACACCTACACATACACACATTGTTGATTGATAACAGTTTGTTTTTATACTGTATGCATATTTCCACTCAGGATTCATTTTCCCCTCCATTTTTTACTGTTCCTGTCCCCATCTGTTCCTCTTTCTTTACACCCCTTCCCTTTCATTCCCATCCCTCTCTCTCTCTCTCTCTCTCTCTGTCTTTCTGTGTCTCTCTCTCTCTCTCTCTCCCACTGTCACTGTGACTCTCTTCCCCTCTCTTGACTCTCTATCTTTGTTTGTAGCTCTGTGTGACATGCATCCAATGAGAGCACTGTTTTTGATTCCACGAAACCCTCCACCCAAACTTAAATCAAAGAAATGGTAAGCCTGGGTAACACACACTCACACATATACAGTATACACACAGCAGGGCAGTGTTTAGGTTTTCTAGTCTGAAAACAGGGCTTGAAAGTGGTCTTTGTTGTGAGTTTCATGCATCAGACAAAATATATCCCAACACTCTCTTCTCACAAAGAAACTGAGAGCTCTGGCATGTTCAGCAGCCAACAAGATAAAACTTACAAACTGTTATACATTTGGCCTTTAGAATGGACACAAAACACTGGGCGTATACGCTGTTGCTGCCATTTTTAATCTCAGAGTTTTATTATTAACCCCTCTTTCTTTGACTCTCCTCTCTTCTCCTCATCTCCTGTCATCCCGTCTCCTTCCCTTCTATATATAATGGATAAGCTCTTCAGATTGAACTGGTGGTTGAACTTCATGCTGTCGTTCATTCAGTATTAATGTCTTCAGAAACACTAGTTCATAGGACAGCTTTTAATAGCTCCAACGGTCTGCGGTATGCAGAGCTTTCCAGTCCTTTTACCTCAGGCCCTCCCGAAGGCAGCAAGCACACCAAAAACTAAGCTGCAACACATATTCCTTCCTGCTTTCTATGAGTTCAGAGCACAGACAACACACCTCGAATTAGGAATTAGGAGTATTTCTGTACACAGATATTGCCTGAGTAAAACTTCAACTCGACATTTCTGACAGGATTTTTCTTGGTAATACTCCAACAAGTGATTACTAGTTTGCAAAATCTAGGTGAGTTTAAACAAATATTTATGAATTTGGTGGCATGTTATAGAGGCTGTCATTGAATTAAACGTGTTTTGACCTGTTGATTTTTATATTGGTCTGTTACATTTTGTTGTTGGAAACGTTTCCTTTTTCTCTCTTTCCATGTGCTTTTGACTGCGTATTCATTTACACATTATTTTAGTTTGCTTCACTTTTTTTGTTTTCTGACTTTATACACTGTCATATCCTTTTGAGTTGCATTTTTTTGTTTTTAATTATGCAAAGTTCCCTTAATTAAGAGATCATTTAAGAATTTAAGCTAAAACCATAAATAAAAGTAGAATTTTTTAACAGTGCATGAAATATGCATTGCTCTCACTCTCATAATAAGGACTTTAGTCAATACAATAGCCTCAACCTATTTAACTAGTTACAGTAGGTAGGTACGGGTTTGTGGGTTACATGCGTGTCAAATTGCTAATCAGTTAAGCCAGGTATATTTATAGACCACTTTTAGCAGGCCATTTTACCACAGAGTGCTTGGCAGATTACATCTGGCAAAAACCAGACTAAACATGATAACAGACAATTGAGTACAAACTGCAGCTTAAAGTTAAGGTGGTCACTGGCAGGTTAAGATAAATTAAACTTGAAATTAATGAATTTGGATTTGAGGACTGAGAATCACATTGATATTAATGTTGCAATAACTGAGCAGGACTGTGTTATGTAAAGGCTAACGGGGGCTTGTGATCAAAACTATAACCTATACCTGAAATAATTAAAAAGCTTTCATTATTCCATTTGAGTTACGACACATTCAACAGATAACATTTTATACAGTGTAGGTATTGATATTCTCAATCTGTTTCCATGCTAACATTTTTCGTTTCCCCCGCCCTCCGCCCTCTTATCTATCTGTCTCTTTCTGTCTTTCGCAGGTCGAAGCGTTTCTTGTCATTTGTTGATAGTTGTCTGGTCAAGAACCATCTGCATCGACCCGCTACTGACGCCCTGCTGCGACACGCTTTCATCAGAGATCTGGCTAATGAGAGACAAGTTCGCATCATGCTCAAAGATCACCTGGATAGAACCAGGAAGAAAAGAGAGAAAGGTGAGGAGGAATGGATGCAATAGGTGTACCAGTGACAGATGTGTGAAGGTCTAAAGAAATGAGGGAGAGATAAGTAAAAAGATGGCTAGATGGACTAACAGGTACAGTAGACGGATGAATGCACTGAAGATCAAATGCAGTCTGCTATTATAGTTGCTGTTTGAGTTTTATTGGGACCAAAGCCTGAACTGGGGCCATATTTTTTTCTCTGGGATTTCCTGAGTTCTTTTAGTCAAACATCACAGCAGCAAAACTTGACTGTGTTGTGACTGGAATTGATTCCAGTGAGTCAGTAATAATTCAGTTCTTGTATTTACAGCTGAATTATTCAGCTGATACGCTTTTGTAGGGTGACTTACAGTGAGAATGATGATCCTAGTGAATTTTGCCATAGGCTGGTGTCCTGATGGAAAATCTGTGCTGATATTATTGGTAAGCTCTGTGTAAGGAGAGACTCAAGTGTGCTTTTCATTTAAACAAAACTCATTAACACATACAAGCAGACGTACTCAAAAGTGAACACATACTTTAACAATTTCAAATAAAGACACAATTTTTAATATAGCCACAGACACAAATTGTAGAACAAAGGCCCACAGTTTCTCTATGAAACATTGAAGAAAGAGAAAGTGCAGAAAACCTGTCCTGATTTAACACCCATATTTATTCTAGATTGAGGTCATCGTCTCTGTCCTACATTGTTACAATTATTTAGGTTCTTGAGAGGTGATTCTCAGACAGGGACGCTCAAGGAATTTGGTAAATTCTTTGGATAACTAATGAAATTTCAGAAAGTTTTACTAATTTCCTTTTTTTACTGGGCCACTTCACGGAATAGATTTCCCATTAGGTCTTCACTGCATTGGGTGGGTTTCCACTTGTAGTGGAATAAGAATTATCACACACCAGCTGAGAGAGTGCACCAGCTGCAGTGATGGCACAGCAGCTGCTTTGCTCAGGCTGTCAAAAAACCCTGCATTTCTGCTTATTTATAGCATGCTGTTTATGGAAATGTTTCATTAGGTTGCTAGTGTTATCCACAATTTACACAACTTCTTTTGCATATATTACACTTTGCTGTATCTTCATTCATTTTGCTAAAGTAAAGCCACACTTTACAACACCTAAACCTGTCCACTATTACTGCAATGCACTGAAACAAAAAACAAAGTTTTAGGGAAGGAAACACTGTTGATATATGCATACAATAACACCTCTAAAAATACAGTTCATACACTACTACTGGTTGGACAATGGCTGTTGTCAGTAAAGCCAATAAAGCTTTAGAATTTGAATTTGAACTGTACCAGTTATGCCAGATATTTTAATTGAGTTGAATACAGAGAGGAGTGAGGAAGGGCGACAGTGAGACGGCCAGACAAAATGAACAAGAGAGCGAAAGAGGGAGAATGTTGGGTCGGGCCAAAAGGCTGTACACAGCTGACCTTTCCTTTCCTTTTCTACAGGATTCAGTTGGGACAATGTTTTACACAACAGACAGATGCAGAAATGGAGAAGGAGGAAGAAGAGAGAGAAGGAGGGAATAAGGAGGGGGGGATTGGGAGAATTTTATCCTCATCCTGTTCTAAAAATGAATTATACACTGGTTGAGTTGCTTGTGCTGAATATGTGACGGCAGTCAAACTGTGAGTTCGGGGAGGGGAAGAGAAGGGAAAGATATTTCTGACTTCGATCTTCTTTTATTCTCACGTTGATATTCAAGCAGTGTGAGAAATCTTCGTATTGTACATCAGGTTTAATCATCTTCATTTAGGAAACTGAAAGACAGGCAGCGTAGAAGGGACGAGAGACAAAAAGAGACAGTGGTAACAACAGGGAAAAAGAGAGAGAGACACAGAAACAGACCAGAGAGAGAGAGAGTAGGAGAGAGAAGCTGAGAGGGGAAGGAAGGAGGAAACAGAATGGCCATCTGGTTCTAATCTTCTGTTAGCTTATAAAAACACACTAATGACTGGTAGACTTTCTGCATGCTGCATGTGTTGTGTGTGCATGCAGTGTGTTTAAGACCAGATTTGTGTGTGTGGTTGTGTGTGTGTGTGCCCCTATGCCCCTCCAGAGTAATGAAATGCCAGTAGTCTAAGTGCGTGTGGGAAAAAGTCACTGCTGCAGAAAAAAAAAGAAAAATCAATGCTCCGGACATGATGCAAAAAGGATGTGTCATTTTCAGCATACCCAAGAGTGTAGTTTGGACAAAGATGGTCTATGTTTTGGAAGATGAATCACTCCAAAAAAAAAAAAAAAGGGCCCATTTCTCGGTCAGCAAAAGTAGGCATTAACCCTCAAATTGCTCTTCTCTCCTGCAGCTTTGGCTCAGAAAGACATTACATGAGCCAAAACGTTCAAACATGACATCACAGCGACGGAGCAGAGATTTCCTCCGTCCATTGCAAAAGGAGAATTTGTCCGCCTTCCTTCTTCTTCCTGCTTTGAACAAACACACCTGTATTCTGTTACCTTTCAGCGTGTTAATGGCAACATATGGCGCGTCAAGTAAATGTTCAAGTTAGCCCGAGCTACTTTCACACCATATGCTGGCCAAATGTTGTTATGTTAAGCTGGCTGGCCCATCTTCCTGGCCTGTGGACAATAAGCCCCCTGGAACAGTGTTGGGCTGTGCAGTGATTTTGGTGTAGTGGTCATGTGACGCCCACAGACTCAGAAAGACTTAACAATTTTCCAATCCTCAATTCAAACTATTAGGCCTAATATACATTTAGAACAGTTGTACCGAGATGATACTCCCATAATGCTAATGTGTGTGAGCAGCCAGCCAGCTCAGGCAGAGAAAGAAGCTAATTCACATGAGTTATGGATCCCATGGTAGGAGGTGCATTAAAAGGGAGAGAAAACTCTTTTAGTGAATGTGTTAGGTCAGGATTGAGATGATTCAGCATTGCAGTTCTAAAGCCATGGTGTAACAACTGTGTCCCATATGTCTTCCACTAAACAAGACTCTCATTTACTTTCTTGTTGCCCAAGTTTGCCCACACTATACTTTTGTGTGGCTTCGATAATGACAAAATTGCTGCTGGCAGTAGACGATGAAGGAACGAGACGGCAGGCATGGAGGAATTTTTAATGAAACAGTGGCTGGTTCAGAAAGCCAGAGAAGAATACCCACACCAGTGCAAACACATCAGAAGCCTTCATTTCAAGCACCACCCATGATCATGCCTCTTTTCTGACTAACGCTGAACACATAATTTTACAGTGGAGAATCTGCTAGATTCACACTCAGACATGCGGCCGGTGGACACCAGAGTGCAGTGGGACACATTCCACAAGTGCTCTGCAGCTGGTGGATGTCTACTGTTACACGTTCACATATTCAGATCCACTCTGATACAGCTATAAAGGCTGCAACTAACAATTATTTTCATTATCGATTCATCTGTGGATTATTTT
This sequence comes from Oplegnathus fasciatus, assembly GCA_003416845.1. Lineage (NCBI taxonomy): Eukaryota > Metazoa > Chordata > Actinopteri > Centrarchiformes > Oplegnathidae > Oplegnathus > Oplegnathus fasciatus. Next base: position 777,299 of record NTHP01000166.1, read on the forward strand.
CACAATTAATCGATTAATTAAGTAGTCTATAAAACATTAGGAAATGTCATTACTTAAACCCCAAAGATACTCAGTTTACAATGATACAAAACAAAGAAAAGCAGAAGAATGGATTACCTAAATGATTAATGGATTGTCATAATAGCTTGATTAATTTTCTTTGGATCAATTAATCGACAAATTACGTTTCCATTTCCATTGATCCTTGCAACCAAATATTGGATTTTTTTGTTTTAATGACCTACTATTAACCAAATAAATACTACTATTCTTTCTCTCGCTCTCTCTCTCTCTCTTTCTCTTTCTCAGAGGGTCCAGAGTATGAGTACAGTGGCAGCGAAGAAGAGGAGGACGAGGTGACAGAGGAGGAAGGAGAACCCAGGTAAAGGCCTTTTCACGCTAGGCATGAATATTGTTGGAGAAATGGATCACAGTCTGTGTGTAATGAAAGACTTGTGCGGCTGAGAAATAATTTAGGGCCACAGTAGTTGCTGCAGATTTCCATATTCAGAGAGAATATATTATGAAACATACACAGTTAATGAATCTATATAAACAATGTCTAAATGATTATGAAAAATGTATAATCACTATCATAATCAGTGTTTTTCTTATCGGTAGAGTAACACTCATGTCATTATGAACTCTCTCTCTGCTTAAGTGGCCCTTACATACATAGCTAATGAATAACTACAGGGCAGGCGTGTGTTTGCATGTCCATGGACAGATGCACTAGCCACTCTGTTGCTGTCCCTGGACGTCAAACAGCAGATGGCACTAGGAACTGAGCACTTTCTCTTAGGATGAGCTTTAAGTGTGTGTATGTGTGTAACTGTGCCCATGACCATCTCATTGGTGAATTAACAGCGATGTAGTATTTTTTTCCTCATCCTCAAGTGTACTTCAGCACATAACAGTCGCTATTATTATCACTTACACTGCTTTCCTCTCCCTCCCTCTCTTTCAGCTCCATAGTGAATGTTCCCGGTGAATGGACCTTAAGACGGGAGTTTCTTCGGTTACAGACAGAGGATTGCGAAGGGGGCAGAGAGGGAGGACATGGAGGAGGTGGGGGTCAACAAAGACAACAGGTAGGTAGCACATGGGATTTAGTCCAGTGTGTGTAATCAGTGTATGTGTGTTATTTGGATAATGGATAAATTGTTTCAATTGTTTTTCAAGCAAATATGCCAAACTTTCCCTGGCTCTAGTTTCTCAATTTTGAGGATTTTCTGTTTTTCTTCATCATGTATGACAGTGAGTTGAATATCTTTAGGTTTTGGCCTGTTGCTCGAACAAAACGAGCAAATTCAAGGCATCACCAGGGGGTCTCAGAAATTGTGAATGGCATTCTTTCACTTCACTGTTTTTTAACATTTCATAGGTTGAATGATTAATCAATTAATCAAGAAAATAATAGATTAATTGATAATGATAATTGTTGTTACTTGCAGCCCTAATTATTACTTGTAGTAGTAATAGTAGCTATAGTAGTAGTTACAGGTTAGTTTAGCCTTTTATTACACAAGAAATTTACAAATCATCTCAACTACAATGGGAAAAGTCATCATATTAGTTGGAAAAGTAGTAGAAAAGAGTAGACTACCAAAATGTCCACTCTGAGCTCTAATCCTATTTCACACTCAGCAGTTAGCCTTAGTCTTGTTAAAGTTATCATATCACAGTTACAACAGCAGGCTATTTGACCTCGGATCAAAGTCAAACATAATTCAGTTTTGGTTTTGGTTTTTAAGTTAAGAGCCAAGTTAACTGAATGTGTTTAACCCATAACCTTTGTCACAAAGACTTTAGAAGTGTGAAAAGCCTCCTGTGTGATTTTCATAGTTTTATTTGAACTCTGATCATATAATCATTGATGTCTAGGCATTACAGCAGCACAGGCAGCAGCTGGCGGAGCAGGAACGCTACAAGCAGCAGTTACTGGCTGACAGACAGAGGAGGATCCAACAGCAACATGAGCAACGGCAAAAATTAGAGGATGTAAGTACGGCTTATACATATACTCTGAATACTCTGTATTCACTCAGCGGTTATAGGTCGGTAGGTAGTAAGCGTGCTGCTGGAAATACAACATTTTGGAGGACGGTAAAATTTGATGAAATCCACCAGCTTTTATCAACTCCATCTTTACAAGAAGCACTTCAGTGTCACCTTCCACCTGCTGAGTCACATCCTCACTCTGCCCACTCTAACCCCACAATAACTTGGAACTGTTGCAACTATGTGTCATGTTGATGATCTAAGAGCTGCAGTTTTATTGCAGGCTGTACTTCAGTGAAAGAATGTCAGCTAAATACCTATAAATAGAAAATTCATATATTGCTACCAAGTAAACAAAAAACAGAACAGTACGATTTACACTTGCCAAAGAATTGTATTGTTGTAGTTGATGTTAATGTAAAAGATGTTGGCTTGACTGATTGTGTGCATATTTTTGTGATTATCGGCACTTCGTTTGCTGTTTCCAGCAGCAGAGACGGCAGCTGACAGACTGCGCCTTTCAATGGGCGGAGCTTCAAGAGATCTTGCTTGGGGAGGAGACTGATCTCCATGACAACAGAATATTTCTGGATGAGAGAAACAGGAGGAGTGACAGAAAACAGGTAAAGATGAACTTCTGGTTTTATACTCGTCACTTGATACTACAGTGTGAGGACTTGCGAGTATAATAATTGTTACCTTGTTGGTCTTAGCTTGTTTTTTAATATTATGGTAGGTGAGGAGGGTCCCATCGTCAAATCCTATTGACTTTGGGGATCCCTGTCATTTTTGAGTCAGTGAGTCAAAATCTCCACTTGTTCAACACTTCAGTTCATTGAGATACTTCAAATACCTTAAACTAAACTTAAACTAACTAAAACTAAAATCATTTTCAGCAATTTTTAGCCATAAGTTGTGCCTTATTTTGTTGCTTAAACTTTAATTGATTTTCTTGGCCACTTGGGGACAGCTCAACAAGTTGTCTATTTACACTTCCAGCAGACACGGAGCAACATTGGCATTCATTTGGACTTTTCTGGCCACCTGACGAATGTAGTCCCTCTTCTTTTAGCTCTGGTTTGGTCTTTAACAGCCCCTGGGGAAAATATTTGACTCTTTAGCTGCTAACACTCCTCCATGTTGACCAGCTAGTCACTAACTTTGTCTGTCTGCTGTCTGCTTGGTGCTGGACAGGTGGTATACTGTGGGTTTATCACTTTTTCACTGTAAACATCTGCCTGCAGTAAAAGTGAACCAAAACACTAAGCCTGTATAAATGTGTTATAATCTGACCCTTGTGCCACAACTGTCCTGGACAGTCACAGCTTGGATAGTAATGAATAAAACAGTCCCAAGTCTAGATTGTTTGGGATGTGTAGTTGATGTTACATCATGTCTGTATTTACCAAAAAAACCCAACTTACCTGTCAGAAGGAATACCTTGTGGCTGAGTGTGTGAAACACTTGGGCTGTGTGTCTGTGTGTGTGTGTTAGGCTCCATGTATATTTGATGCTGCAGTGAGTTAACACATGAACTCGAGGTGTGTTTGATGCACACTGTCTTGATGTAGTGGTTGCACCTGTCAGCCTCTGTCACCCAGGTGATAAAAACAGTCTCTCCTCGACGCGGCGGGCCAGAAGAGAGTTTTTTAAGGGCAGATCTGTAAATTTTATAATTATGAACTGTGGAAGACAGATCTTTGATGGAAAGTGACCTTTTGGACACATTTCCATCAACCTTAATCCCATCACAATACAAGAAACAAGAGCCTTCTTCTCGTTTTTTAAATACATTTTACCTCAAACAGGACTTGCTGTATGCTTGAATCAAATCTTGAGGAATTAAATATATAAAAGAGGGGGTCTATGTATAAAAGAAATTATTATTTCACAGCGCTTTCAAAAGGTTTTGTAAATTAGTTGGAGATTGAATAAGTTTCAGAAATCCTTTGTTTTGCTTCTGCTCTGCAGTTTCGTTTTTGAAGAAGGTCTTTACTTCCACGAAGTTGCTATAAAAAATATCTTTCACCTTGTTAAAACTTAATTTATAACATCATACAAGTCTGTGGGAAATTAATAGTCACCTTCTCTGTGAGGAAGTGTTACAGAGCAACTGTGTGCCTGTGTGTGTGTGTGTGTGTGCACACTGAGACAGGGTAAAGTGTCTCTGCCAATTCCAGTCATTTTAAGACACATAGCTCTTTCTACTATTCCAGAGATTCATTTTTTAGTCATTAATTTTAACACATGCTTAATGAATCTATCCCACACACCACTGAGTTTCAATAGGTGTGTATTAACGCCAAGGAGCAGGTTAGCGACTGTGATTTCTTCATGTAGAAGACACTGTATTTCAATGCTGTTAATATCTGTCTAGTTATATTATATGTCTATTTGGTGTGCTTATGTGTGTGTGGCAGAGAGCTATCTGTACGTATTAGATTCTGATTACACAGATTCCCTCAAAGTCATTAAGTTCAGCATGCTTAATGGATCTATCTGATGCTTCATTAAGTTTTAATGCATCTGCATTTAATTATGTGACAGGTTCAGTGAGTGTGTGATGTGATGTCTTGTATTTTGTCAGATGAAGAACTCGTCTGGGTGCAGCGGTTCCAATCATTTCACACATTGATTGATTTGGCAAGCATTGCATAATGTACTTCAGTGGCGTGTTGGTGGCTTAAAGATTAGAGAAGCGATCAAGTGCAGGGTTTGAGTGGCCACACTGCTCGGGGAAAGTGAACCCCACTCCCTTTACCATTTTGTTATCATTTAAAAAATAGGGTAGTGTGACTTCCCTTTAACAGACTGGCAGTCTGCCCCTCCCCAATGCATGCTGGGAGACGCTTATGCTCCTGCAGCCCTGAACAAGATAAGTGGCTATAGAAAATATAAACCTGCATTTGCAGGTTTTATGATTAGGTGGAGTTTGCCTGGTTTGTATTGTTTGTTAGGTATTGTGTGTAAATAGTACTGGTAAAACTATCCAACATTTATTGGTTATTACTTGTCAAATGCTGAAATGTACTTGCTACTCTCAGATCCACATCAATTTTTAGCCATGCTAGCGCATGTCTCTCAGGATGGCAGTGTCAGTTGGTCGCTCCACCACTTTAGCCCAAGATGAAATATCTCAACAACTATTGGGTGGATTGCTATTCATTTTGGTTCAAACATTCACGGTCTCCAGAGGATGAAGTGTATTGACTTTGGTGATCCCCTGAGTTTTCCTCTAGTGCCACCATGGGGTTGACATTTTTGTTTTGTTTTTTCAAATGTCTCAGCAACTATTGGATATATTTCCCTGAAATTTGGTACAGATATTCATTGTGCCCAGAAGACGTATCCTACTGTTAGCATTGTCTTTGTGAGCATGTTAGCAATTCGTGGGCAATTCCCAGGTAAATGTTTATGTAAGTGCTTGAATTTAGGCAGGGTACAGCTAAAAGACATGTATGCTCAGCAAGACTCTTTCCTGGATAGATAGTTTCAAGCAAAAAAGACTACAGTACCATGAAAAGCTGTAGCCATTTTCACTAAATTACTTACTTGTTTCATTATACATTTAAGTGTAATGTCATTAAACAGGGGTTGCTGGTATCTTTCCTCTGGAGAAGGCCTGCATGATATCCTGAAGTCCTGAAATAACATTTACCTTCCTGTTGCAAAGGTGGTTTTTGTGACATGTTCGATCATTGATGCCGTGTTTGTTTGCATTAGTTGAATTAGTGTTTGTTCATTGCATGCTAGCTGATGTGCAATCAGTGGTTTGTAGAACAACTAAGGAGTCTCTGTACTCACGCTGCAACACTTACATGAGGTAGCTGATGTCTTGTACTGTTATTGTCATGCTTGTCAATACTAGATTGAGCATCTGTGTGAATGCTCGCCTTGTATTATGGCTCAAAAGGCACTTAGGTTTGTTATCAAATGTACAAACTTTATCATGGAAGCTTCGTCATCCAGTTAAGCTGCCGTTTGAGCTTAAGCTCCATTGAATGTGACCCTTTAGATCCAAGCCGAATAATCACAATCTAAAGGCAATGGTGCAACCACTGCAAATATTTAAATAGAGTAGATTTAATTAAACATTGTTAATAGGAAAATATCCAGTTTGGACTGTTTGGGCATACAAGGATTTTCCAGGGGAAATTCAAAAAGAGGTCACAATGAAATATTTAGAGTTGAGGGCGTTGGCTAAAAGCTCCATGCCATCTTGCACACTCTGAATATTTTAGTTCCCACCTCTCAGAATTCTGCTCAAGACCTTAGTATACCCTAATTAAAGTAAGCCTCGGTGTGTGTGTGTGTGTGTGTGTGTGTGTGTGTGTGTGTGTGTGTGTGTGTTTGGTGCCGGTGTATTGCTATTCTTGTGAGGACCGTACAAGAATACAATAATGTGGAACAAGAGAATTTTGGGGTTTGAATTAAGGTAAAATTTTGTTGTTGGGGTTAAATAAAAAGTTATTAAAGTCAAAGAACATACTACCATATATCTTAATTATACCATATGGCTATCTGTTCGTGTGTGTGTGTGTGTGTGTGTGTGTGTGTGTGGTGCATGTGTGTGTGTCTTCAACAGGACCAGGCAGGCAGACAGCGGAGTGCCGATGTGTCAGTAAGGCCTCTGGACTCCTCAGCAGAGCAGGTAACAAACCTTCACTCTGTTTTGTTTTTTTTACTTACTTGTCCTTCATTCCTCCATTTTTCATATGAGTGCAGGCAGGTGGAATTTCTTCCAAAATATTTAGAGTGTGGGCAGATTCTTAATGCTGCTGATGGTTTTGGTCAGTAACGACACACTACATGGGAGTTTGTGATGCGTTAAGGGGGCTTGTGTCTGTCTGCTAACTGCTAACCTTTCAGGACGACTTCCTCTCTTTCTTTCTTTCTTTCTTTCTCTCTCTCTTTCTGTCTTCCTTTCTATGATTTCTACATTTCTAGGAAGGTTTCTATCTCTTATGTGATTGTTTCCTTTTTTGTTTGTTTCTTTTTTTTCTCTTTGTCATGATTTCTCAATGTCTTCCAATGTTTGTGTTTTCATAATTCCATACTTTATCTGTTGCCGCTGCCAGTTAGTTGACACTAACTTAACAAGTGACAGTGTGTTTGTGTATCTGTGTGTGTGGAACAATACAGTATAATGCTAATGATGAAAACTATATTATATATGGTTGCATTGTCTTAATGAGCAGGAAGAAGATGTAGAAGTGAAACGATAAGTCGATAAATAATAACACATCAACTAAACTTCATCTGCAACTATTTTGATGATTCTTTAATTGTTCCCACTTTGATGATATGAGAAGATTATTCTGTAAAGCTGAAGAGAGAATTTGCTTTTATCCACAGACTAAAATCCAAGAGGAATTGTTTGTGTAAGAGAGAGACAGAGAGAGAGACTAGTTTACTGGTGTTGTCTGTGTCTCTGACCCCTAGTAAGATGAAAGGAATTGAAAGAGTGAAGGTATATGAAGAAATGAGGATTATAAAACTCTGCAATGGAGAAGGGAAGAGAACAAAAAGGGAAAAGCTTAACAAACTGTGTGTGTTTCTACTGTATATGTGTTAAAAGAGAAAGACAGTGTGTTTCAGTCATGCTCTGGATGCCTGGTGGGGCTGGGGAAGTTCATCATTTTGAAGATCTCATTCAAGGAGACCGTAAAAGATTTGAGTTTTTAATTCTGTATTTGTCTGAGACTCCAGTCAGGATTCCGAGAGCCAACAGTGACATATACTGAACTGTACTCGTAGTGTCAGATCTTGACAAGCTTTTAAGCCAGTGCTTATCGCAGCATGCCATCACTTTTGTTTTAAAGCCTTCCCTCTCCGTCTCTCTCTCGCTCTCCTTCTCCTTCTGCCGATCCCAGCATGCCTTCCTTCTCTCCTTTTCTCACTTGTTTCCTCTCTTCATCCCTCCCTCCGTCGTTCACAGCGTGCAGCCCCTTTCATTTCTAGCATCTCTCTTTCGACTTGTCTCTCGGTTTTTCTTCCAAAATGTTACTATCTAATCTCAGTGGGGGTTTCAGACATACAAATTCACCAAAGACTTTCTCTTTTCGTCCTTGCTGTCACTTCTCTATTTGTCAAACACTTTCTCTTCTTCTCGTAACGGCCTCCCCAAGTCCCTCATCTTTCTGTTCTCTTCTGTCTTACCTGTTGTGCCCTGATGTTGTTATGATTCTGTGGTATGATGAAAGTTGCTCTTGAGTTTTACTCCGTAGATTCATAAAATTAAAGAAATGGAATATCATTAACTCAATAGAAGTGGTGAAGGAAGATTTATTTTCCTGCGATCCTACAGAGATGGATACATGGGTACATTTTGTGTAACTGTCAGGAATTTATTTTAAGATTACTCTTCATTTCACTGTAAAATTTTCATCTAACTTGACATAGATGTTGTGTCTTCTTTGGTGGATTTTGTTCATATGTCTTACCCACCTTATTTGCAGATAGTTTGTACATATACCCTGGTGAGTTGGGTTTAGCAGAAAAAGACAAAAATGACACATTTTGACTGCTAACATAGATGCGTTTTTCTGTATAAGGATTTAACAGCTTTGATATCAGTGTGTGTCACAAGAGCTGTAAACTACAGAATTTAATTTAGATTAAATATCAGATGGACTAATTTGGGTATTAGCCCATATTTTTCTATTAGTGGGACCATCTTTCACTGTTTGGCATTTTTAATCAGTATGTAAGTTACCAAATAGAGCGACTAGGCATTCTTATTCAATGAATGGAGTGTTTTGAAATGTTGTTGTGAAAATAGGCCTCATTCTCAGGCACCAAGAAAGCTGAAGTGCTGTTGTTAGTTGAACACGGTTAGTTAGGTATGTTGAGTATTGTGATTGTTAGTCCTCTCATTGTCATTACAGCATTAAGTCTCTGGTGGTTTACCCTGTATAGCAGCATTCACATAAATCTCATCTCATCTAGTCGGCTTGTGGCAGCCATGTTCATGTCTTAGGTGGACAGAACGATGGCACAACAAGTGTTTTTTCTCTCCGTTCTAGTAGTGCGGGAGGAACTGCGTGGCTTGTTGTTGCAACCCTGAAAGTACCTTTAAGGTTTACCATAGCAGAAGTGGTGAATCGGAGTGTGTATGCTTCCTAAATCAGTGAAAGTGTCTGCATACATAAAGTAGAAGCTTGTAGTCTACACACTCCCTCCAAGAGTTCGCCTCTGTTGGTCTTCTGTATAACACACTGCCATACAGTGTCATGGATTTATATATTTTTGATTTTTATGTGGCTAGCCTCAGCGCAAATCAAACCAAAAGCACTTCTGTGTGACTTTATATTCATCTTCTCTCGGCTGGAGCTCAGTCCAGCTGCTGATCTACACAAACTTAAAATCATTTTATGACTACTGTACATAAATGTAGCATCTATGAAAAATCTGTCATCTTCTTTTAAATTCACCCTTCTGGCAATATAAAGTGGCGGTTGGTTCTGTTTAAAAAAAGAGATTTTAAGACAGCTGTAACCCTAAGAAAATCCGAGTTGTGTGATGATGACAGTAGTGGTTCTTTATTTGTGCTTTTACTGCATTTCCTTTGGAGAAAGTTTTGCTTGCAAATCAGATTCTCAAGCCAGAGAACCAGCTGCTGTCATATGTCCAAGCTTCATTGCCAGCGCCAGACCGATTACTGTTTTATGAATGTTTTCACATGTTGGTTTTTACACCAAAGAAGTGAATCAAGTCAGCTTCTTTCTTATGTGCTTCTTTGAGTGTGTGTCTAAACAACATGCTTGATGATACAATATATGCTTTGTGAGGTTTTCGTGCAACAGCCGTGGCTTGTCTTGTCAATTTCTACAGAACCTGGGAGTGTCCATTTTGTGCAGAATGAATCATTTTATACAAAGAGGAAGTCATACACGAACTTCAATGTTGATCAGACCTGTCAAAGTTGATATCATTCCTCCAGTCGGCATATTCACCACAGAACAACCTTAAAGTATGAGCTCTTATTATCGCTGTCAATTGTTCCTTAATTAGAACATCTTGACTCTCTGTGAGCTGAAATGCCATACAGTAATAACTTGTTCCTTGTGATTTGTATTTGAAGTGATTTTTCCTTCTGAATTAAAATTTGAATAGTGAATATTAGTCTGTCCTACCATATTAAAATGCCAATCCAAGTACGCTAAGTATGCTGTTTGAGAATATTGTCATTCAACAAAAAATATGGAACATTTAATTAAGTTGAATTAAAAATATTCAGCTACTCTTGGCAAGAGGGGTTGAAATCAGTTGAAAATGACAACCATGGGTTAGGGTTTATAATTGTGTTGTCGATTTGTTCATGTAAAACTAGCTCATAAGATTGAGGGTGCAAATTCAAAGACTTACTGCTGAGATTGAGAGATCTTGTGTGACAGCGATATCATGCCCCTGATGTATAAAAGGAAAATTCAGAAAAATGATCTAAAGATCTAATAATACTTCTCTGTATTAATACAGATATTAGTTGCCTTATTTCTTGACTTTGCAATGACAGGTCTCAAGGTTCCCTCTTAAATGAGTCATAAATCTGGGCCGCTGAAATTTGCGTGACCACTCACAATACAGTATACCTGTATCTTATTTCATATAGACACTCCCAGGCTCTGTCAGTTTCTATGTGTGCTTTTCATGTTTGCTACCTAGAGAGCGGTGGCTCCAAACCAGCTGCTTCAGCACAAGGCCCAGCTCTCCCAGCCTCAGCTGCAGCTGCAAGCCAAGCCCCAGCCTCTGGCTCAGCATCAGCAGCCCTCAGCGGGCAGGAGATCCCACCGCACCCTGCCCAAGGACCAAACCCAGCTCCTGTCGCTGCAGCACGACCACAGACACAGGGAGAGAGAGAGGGAGCGAGAGAGGCAGAGGCAGAGAGAAAAGCCTGTGGCAGCTGTCCAGAAGCTAACAGCTAATAGTGGGAACACAGCTGCTGCTGCTGCTGCTGCTGCTGCTGCTGCTTCCTCGCCCAGCCGCCCTGCACACAGCCAGCGCTCAGTGGTAAAACCCTGCCTTCCTCAGCTGTCTAGTACCCTTTATCACCTCTACATCCCACATATTTCAGTCTCCCTCGTACTCTCCTCACTTTCGTTGAGTTTAATGATTTATTTCTTCATTTTCTTTCTCACGTTTTCTTTTTTCTTTGTTAATTTTTTTGTGTTTGGTCCCACTTCCCAATCCTTTTCCCCTGCTTTTGCTCACTTTATCCTCCTTTATCCTCCTCACAGAGGTCTGAAGAAAGTAAGCCAAATGCTAGATAGAGGTTAAGTTAAGTAGACACAGTTTAAAACAAGACATTTACCCAACTGACAACATGTGGTTCATACCCTCTGTTTTTAGCATAGTTGCTAAACCACACAGGGAACAGGAAAGAGACCAAAGGTGACGTTTCTAGAAGTATTTCCAGCCTTCAGCCGACAGTTGAAAGGCTGACTATGTTTTTAAAAAAATCATATTCATCTTTCGTGTCCCCTGTAATGTCTCCTCCAGTATGAGCTTTCAGATGATCAGCATCATAAAAAAACTATTATTATTTTTTATAATCTGACACATTGTGGCACTCTTGTCTGGGCCAGTGTGTATAAAACTTCTTAGAAATTATCTTAAGAACATTCCTAAACTTAGAAATCAAAAGTAAAAAGATAGACTGAGATGTGTGATTCTTAACTGCTGACTGCAGTAACTTTAAAGTGTGTAAAATATGGACTGCAATCCTGTCTACCCACAATCAGAATCAGAATCAGAATCTGAATCAGCCAATAGCGGGCTTCCAAAGGTTGATGTGTCATGGCTGCATCACATCAGTCGTCACAGTTTCATGCACTCCTCGTCATGATTAGGACTACCCATCATTCATATCCAACATTATGGATGCTTAATGCTCAATATGTCATACCATGCAAGTGGAACGTTTATATAAGATACATCCTGTAAAGTAATGGCTGACATTATCAATATCTGCTATTTGGGATATTAAAATCTTAAATGGGTTAGATGGAAAATTAAACATAGCTTATTAAGCAGGTATATATTTAGAATCAGTATTTCTCTTTTTATGATTGATAATGTGTGTTGATATGTGTTTAATATGAACATTAAGAAAAATGGCATAAACATGTGACCATTGTTTTCATGCTGAATTCATCATGTCATGAACTTTTGTGAACATGAACTCATGTTGTATAGGTAGTGCAGGTATTGGGACAGGAATCCTTTATCCATTTATCATCATACATTTTCAAAATGTGGAAAATGTGTAGCTGATGCCTCTAATGATCACTCCTAACTGACTGAGGACATTTCTGGCGCTCTCTTAAATAATGTGGGAGCTGAGATGAAGTCTTAACACTTAGGAACATTTATGCATGGCACTGGCAACTTCTAAGAAGAAGAGAACATTTTAGAGCAAAATGAGGTAATTCTTAGAACTATTAACTGACTGAATTTTAGTCTAAGCAGGTGAATAACCGCCATGGTCGCTGCCAGACTGCCCTCTACAAAGGAGATTTCTACTGCTGTTTTCCTCCATGTGTTTATACATGTACATGTGCAGTGCATTTATGTGTACATGTGTAGTACAGCAGGGCTTGTACTGTATGTTTGGAAAAAGAAATGTTGATCTCAGTGAGACTACCTGATTAAACAGAGGACAGAGTCAATCTTTATGTGATTCCAGACACACACACGCACAGTCTTACATGTGTTTTATGTTTTAGATGGACTTCCAAGAATCAAACCTAGCCAGGCTGCTTTTGGCTGCTGGTCTGCCCAGCCAGATGCACTCCAGGCTGGGCTCTGGGAGCAGCTCGAGTCCTTGTACTCCAGCCATGCAGAGAGCTCACCTCAACCAGGTATACACAATTATATCACATCACACGTGCCCAGTATTTCCTTAGAATGTATTGTATCCTGCTCTCTTCTCTGCGCTATGTAATTTTTCTTATATTTTGAGCATTGTTTCTGTCTAGTCTGTTCAATTCTTTTCTATTCCCCGCTTGACTAATGTATGTGAGGATGTTTTTTTACACGTCATGTGGGGTTTTTTTTCATTTTTACTATTACCGCTCAAAAATACTAAAGGTTAATCTTTCCTGCAATTGTAATAATTTGGGTGATGTGGCTGAAAGGGTGAATGTGTAAATGTAACTTACAGTCACAAGTGACCATGGGTGAACCTTTTATTTTCCCAGAATGCCAATCTGCGCTCTAGTCGAGACGCCCCTCACAGCAGCTCTATGTCAGATATGGCCATCTCCCCCTTGTCCCCATTTCCCCCCATGTCCCCAACCGATGACGTCTTCTGGGACTCCGTCACAACACCACCTAAGGTGAGGAACAACGGTCCTATTAGCTGCTGGATGAAACATTAGGTTACAAGCCAGCAGGTTAGATGACCTGCATAAATGAGGGCAAATTGAACTGATGTTTATTTTGTTTTCCTGGCTGCCATCAAAAAAGGAAGTTGTTGTCATGCCAGGCGCAGGATGTAGCCTGCTTCACATGAGGTTGGCATAATGTGTTTGTGTATACTAAGCATCCTGTATTCTGGTCATACCAAGCTAAGGAAGTGGTGCGCACAGCACGAGGTTGGCACACTGTGGGTGTGTGTTCGTATTTTGGGGAAAGTGTGTGTGTGTGTGTGTTTGTGTGTATTGTGCGAGGACAGGGGTTGTGCTTTACCTCTAGTCCTGTTAAGAAGTGCCCCTAACTAAAAACATCTCTGTGATAAACACACCTTACTCACTCAAAAACACATCATTCGCTCTCTCCCTGTTGCTGTCTGCCTAACATCACTGCTCCCCTGCTAGGTGTTTTACGAACAGAATATGCTGTTAGGTGTATTTACTAACAGAACACCATATGGAGTTAATAGAACAACTAATAACTACTACAGAGAGAAGAGGGGAGCCCAATAAAGCTGTCTGTTTGCTATGTTATGTTGTTGAACTAACAGGAGGCCATATGGAGTCGGTAGAGCAGTTAATAACTCACTACTCTCTCTTGTGATTGCAGTGTGGTGACTGGAGCTGCTTTAAAACACTGGAGCGGCTTTAAACTGTTAACTTTTGGGGACATACACCACAATAGAGTGTGACAGTAATGTGCTGGAGCAAAGTCAGGCATTTGATGATTTTTACAACTGTGTGAATTCAAATCATCTTACATAAGCTTAAATAGTCTTAAGCTCAAGCTGAGCACTCTTTGATAATTCAGACCCCTTCTTAGTAGACGGAGGGTGTTTGTTATGCTCAATAAGCTCTAATTTTAATTTTGTGTGTGTGGCAATAGTAGACAAGAAACAACAGACACCAAGCTCGGCATGGGTGTGTGTGTGTGTGTGTGTGTGTGTGTGTGCAGGGGAGCCAGATGCGGGATGTGGGCAACTTGTCAGAAGGATGATAGGTAGTCCCACAGCTCACTTCCTCTGCTGGGTGTGCCTTCCTCTCTGTAACTGGGTCATGTGACCCAGGAGATGAGAGGTCAAAAAGTCACCAGCTGGTTGGTTGGACTGAGAGTTTGAGAAGAATGAAAGCCAGTTTAAAAGACAGTGCTTTGCAACACTTACATATTGATCTCGTATTGATTTCACAACGCTGTTCTCGTCATATCATGAATGCAACATTGTTGAAAAAGGAAATATCCTTCACTCAGACAATAGTTCCACTCCCCAAAGCCGTGTCCAATTCTTGACATGACTTTGGGGAGTTTAAAGGAGCAACATTGAAACATTATGAAATACCAAAGCCAAATGGTCTCATTAGATTCTCAGTAATAAATTTCTCCCGGTGGGTTATTAAAGATTTTATTGCACTCTGCTCTACACCCTTTCAGGCACTGTAGACGTTGTTGTACATAAAGGTTTCATAACCACAGAAACCTTCCTATAATTAGCTGAAACCTTGCTTGGCTAGACATGAGATCCTTGTAAAGAGCCCTCTCAAACTTATGAAAAGTGAAACAAGCAATCAGGACCACCAGGAGACTGCCACCTTTGTGTACTCGCTATGTGCTTCTATGTGCATGTGCCTCTATCAAGTCTGTTAAACTGGCTCTTCTTCTGCCCTCTGCCTTGTGTAAATTCCAGGTCCCAGAACGCACTACCTCCAAGTTCTACTGTCGAGAGCTGGTGAAGGGACACAAGAGGGCCGCTTCAAGGTAGACCACAGCTACACTGTATGCACACTAAACACGCAAACAACGCATAGATATGTCTGTCGTTTATGAAGGTTGGCCTACGTTTCGTCTGTACATAAGCCAATGACCTAATGTCACTTTATGTCATGAACTTGAGAAGTTATCATTTTTTCGTCTTAAAGCTGCACTAATCAATATTTTATATTGACAGTGGATGAAACGACTGCTGTATGTGTAATGTGAAAGGGGTCGCTCACCCGACCCTGCAGTCGCATTTAGCTCTACACACCGTTTTAGCATCTCTCCGGTCATTGTTTTGGTTTTACAGCCCACAATTCCAGTTTGGGTTCACTATCACACATAAACCCTTCTTCCAGCAGCAGAAAGCAGCTAAAAAGCTCTGATAAACCCATTGTACACTTCCTGCCCAGCACCAAATGACAAACAGACAAAGTTAGCGACTAGCTGGTGAAGATAGTGGAGCATTTAGCAGCTAAAGAGCCAGATATTTCCCTCAGGACTTGGTGGAGAGCAAAACAGAGCTAAAATGAGTGTGAATATTGGACTTACATTTGTCAGGTGGCCAGAAACACGACTCTAAATGAATGCTAATGTTGCTCTGTGTCTGCTGGATGTGTAAATAAGCAACTCTTTGCTAGCTCATTAGCGTAACGGCTTTATACATAATAATGCGTCAGTGTTCTGTTTAGAGTTTTTTGAGAATAATTACTTAGTTTTACTTACAACGCTGTTGAACCTTGACATAACAATGTAGATAAACAAAGCCACATTGCTCACTTTTACTCTTACGTCAAAATCTTTTACCAGCTGATGTGTTAATAAGGCAGGACCTCCACTGGCTCATATTGTGTATTTTATATGCTTACCTACAAAACAGAGTTCCAACACTGAGGTGTTTCTTGACTTTGGGAGTACCCATAAGCTAGTTTAGCTGTAAGCATCAGCCCAGCTGGAGCAGCAAATATGTGGGCATTGCTTAGCAGCATAAAGATACAATGCTTCTGTGTGTCCTTAAATTGGAAACAAGAGAAGCCCAAATAACATTAGTCTTAAACAGAATGTGAATGTGCATTCTTTATTTGTAATCTTTGGTATTGTAACCATGCTATGAGCAGGGTAGTTCTTTACCACAGAGTTATCCTTCCCGCCAGAGTGAACCTTATTTAAGGTTTATATCTATGCAGCACACTGGCACACACTATTAGAGAACAATCGGTCATGGGTAGATCAGATTAGTTTAGCCTGGATGATTATTTTCGATTAGATGAAACTAATGCTCAGGAAATTGGGTCATTGCAGTGGTAGCGTGAAGGATATAGTCAAGATTAGAACATATAGAAGTGTATAATGTGGATCACAATTCACTCTGTATGTGTGTCTCTTTCTCCATCTAGTGGCAGTCCAGTGTCTGTAGCAGACAGGAGTGGAAGATCTGTGTCTCATGGAGTCTCCTCTACCAGCAGCAACCATCCAGGTCTGCGCCACCTTAACTCAGCACCTCGCTAAGCTTCTTCACATGCTGTTATCTGGTGTATGAGCAATACAAATGCACCTCAAAAATATAAGTTCTTAAGCTTTGGTCATTGAGATAAAATTGGTGGTTCAGTCATTCTCTAGTGTGTTCCGTAAAGTTGTAGTTTGTTTAATGTTGTGGCTTTGACGAAAGTGACAGTGTTGCTGTCTGCTACAGTTTTGTTTGAGCTAAGCCCTTGTTTTCACACTGATGTTGCACTGATGTGAACTAATGTTGTGTATGTGTGAGTGTGTGTGTGTGTGCGTGTGAACTTGCAGTGCATAAACGTCAAGTCATTGTATTCTCAGGTTAGCCCACACAGCCCAAACACAGACACCAAGCCAGTACACATGCTTCATAAACAGTAACACACATGAGATATATGCAGCCACACCAAGCCCACCGCAGACTCAACGTACAGTAAATACACTTACTAAAAAGCAGCGAGAGCACACAACACACAGTAATGAGTTCAGAGTTGCCCTCTCTCTGTGTCATCTGAAGCTGCTCTTGTAGCGACTGGGAGAGATAGAGATAAGAGGGGAAGACAGGGAGAATATGTTTAGTATTTCAAAGTTTCCCTCTGCATGTAGTTGAGAGGAAACAACTTTTGATGCCTCCCACTCAGTTTGGCTGCTGGCCTCGGCCTTCTTTGTTTGGAGCCACAGATCAGACATTCTCCTAGAGACTCAAACAGCTTTACTGTGGTAAAAAGCTTTTTATCTGCTCATGATGTAACTGAAAAGGCTGCTTTCCTCTTTGAACTATATAGTTGTTGGAAAGGGTGTTTGTTTGCATTGATATACACTCACTTTATGAGGTACACCTTGCTAGTACCGGGTTGGACCCCTTTTGCCTTCAGAACTGCCTTAATTCTTTGTGGCATAGATTCAACAAGGTGCTGGAAACATTCCTCAAAGATGTTGACATGATAGCATCACGCAGTTGCTGCACATTTTTCAGCTGCACATCCATGATGCGAATCTCCTGTTCCACCACATCCCAAAGGTGCTCTATTGGATTGAGATCTGGTGACTGTGGAGGCCTTTTGAGTAAAGTGAACTTGTTGTCGTGTTCAAGAAACCAGTTTGAGATGATTTGAGCTTTGTGACATGGCACGTTATCCTGCTGGAAGTGGCCATTAGAAGATGGGCACTCTGTGGTCATAAAGGGATGGACATGGTCAGCAGGTAGGCTGTGGTGTTTAAATTATGCTCAATTGGTACTAAGGGGCACAAAGTGTGCCAAGAAAATACACCATTACACCCCCACCAGCAGCCTGAACCATTGATACAAGGCAGGATGGATCCATGCTTTCATGTTGTTTACACGAAATTCTGACGCTACCATCTGAATGTCACAGCAGAAATCGAGACTCATCAGACCAGGCAACATTTTTCCAGTCTTCTATCGTCCAATTTTTTTTTCTGTTGTCCGTGCCCACTGTAGCCTCAGTTTCCTGTTCTTAGCTGACAGGAGTGGCACCTGGTGTGGTCCTCTGCTGCTGTAGCCCATCTGCTTCAAGGTTCGACATGCTGTGCTTTCAGAGATGCTCTTCTGCATACCTCAGTTGTAACGAGTGGTTATATGAGTTACTGCTGCCTTCTATCAGCTCAAACCAGTCTGACCTCTGACCTCTGCCATCAACTAGGCATTTTCGCCCAGAGAACTGCCGCTCACTGGATATTTTCTCTTTTTCGGACCATTGTAAACCCTAGAGATGGTTGTGTGTGAAAATCCCACTAGATCAGCAGCTTCTGAAGTACTCAAACCAGCCCGTCTGGCACCAACAACCATGCCACGTTCAAAGACACTTTAATCACCTTTCTTCACCATTCTGATGCTTGGTTTGAACTTCAGCAGATCATCTTGATCATGTCTACATGCCTAAATGCACTGAGTTGCTGCCATGTTGTTGGCTGATTAGATATTTGCGTTAACAAACAGTTGAGCAGGTGTACCTAATGAAGTGGCTGGTGAGTGTATATAATTTACAAATTGATTTAATTTATACTTTGGTTTAATGCCATAAAAAACAGTGATAATGGAAGGAATTGGAAGCCTCTGTCTGTCACTAGTACTGGTGGTGCTAATATTTCTCAAAATTAAATTATTTCCCATAAACCCCTTTGATCTGTGTAACCAGGGAAGGTGTTGCTTCTTTTAAAGGATTCTTTGACTTCTCACACGTTGCCATCGCCAGAAACTCTTGATGTGTGGTGGAAGGACACTGTTGCCTTGTTCCTTCTTTGTGCCCTAAAAGAATCATTTTTGTGCTCTGAACTGTAGCAGTGCAGCGTAGCCAGTGTAGTAGCTGCAACAGGGACAGTAATTCTGGTACCATCTAGTGGCAACTAGTGGCAACACCCAAAACAGATCCATTAATGTGATCACCATTTGTCAACACATTAAAGCTGCTCTAATCAATATTTTTATATTAACAATGGATCAAATGACTGTGTGTAATTTTAGTGGGACTGCTCAAAGTGACATAGAGGTCACAGAGAATTATCACCTAACTTTGCAGTTCCTCTCACCTCTACGGAGTTTTAAGGAGTCTTTTAGTTCATTGTTTTGGTTTTACGGCAACTTAACTGTTCTTTCTTTTACTGTACTGAAGCGCTAAAAACCCACTATACACCACCTGTTCAGCACCAAACGGCAGACAGACACAGTTAGAGACCAGCTGGTGAACTTTGTGAAGCATTTAGCAGCTAAAGAGCCAGATATTTCCCTCAGGGGTTTGTGAAGACCAAAGCAGAGCTGAAAGGAGAGTGTATACTGGCCTTTCATTCATCAGGTAGACAGACACACAGCTCCAAATTAATGCAGAATTTGCTCCATGTCTGCTGGATGTGTAAATAAGTCACTTTTTTCCCACACATTTCGCCATATGAACTTTATAAGTTGATAACATGTCAGTGTTGTGTTCAGAGCTTGTTGCACTGCCACAAGTTGCCAAAAAATTGATTAATGCAGGACTAAATACTGTCAATACATTTATTTCAGTAGCTAATGGCTTTTTCTGATGTGTTTTCTTATGACTTTTTTTTTAAATATTTGTGCAATGTAGGTAAATATGATGCAGAGTTTTCGCTTAATGATTAGCAGGTCAGCTATGCTTTGGGCTTTGAGTCTGTTCAGAGTGCATCTGCTCCAACATACGTAGCTCCACAATTACAGTTTGTGGCTGTAAAGCTATCCAGCCCAGTGATGCACAGTGTTAGATCCCATGTAGAGGCCAGCAAAGGCTGCCATTTTGACAATGGCCTCATTTGTCCATGGTAATTATACCTCTCAACACTAATGTTAATCTTGTAGGGGTTCAGTAGTTTGGTTAACACCACCCTGCTGCTGTTTTCACACTGCATAACTGCTACTAATGTGAGGGTGCTTATGTGTGTGTGTATTGTAGGTTACTTCAACCTGGAGAGTCCTCTTCTACAGCACCGTCTACAGCAGCACAGGAAGACACAAGAAAACGTAACCAGTGGACACACACAAGTAAATGAATAGTAGTTTTCCTCAACATTTTCCCAGCTATTACCAAATTCTGCTGTCCTGCCACACATTGCACACATGTACTGTAGACCTGCATGCTCTGACATGTGTGAGCAGGCATGACAGTAAGATTATTAGAAAAATCAGCTTAGCCTCATTGATCTTGATTAGCAATGAGGAGCAGTATCATCACAAAACACGTGCACACAAATGTTGCCAAAATTCCACTTGTACGTTAAATGTAAAATTACCTCCGAGTATTTCCCGTAAGTCGTTGTTTCTTCTCCCTCTGCCCTTTCTTTGATCTTCTGACTCACCTCACCTCATTTACTCATATTGTTCCTCACCTCCATCACGCAGGGTGTAAGATCTGCTCTGGGCCGGCTTAACAAGGCCACAGAATACTCCTCTTCCAGCGACGAGGTCGGCAGCAGTGATGATGAAGAGAGGAACAGGTGAGATCGTCATTATCTGTATAATAATTGCATTGTACACCATGCATTTCACCCAGTCTCTCCTTTTAATCCAAAAAAACTGAAAATCAGAATGGTGGTGACAAAGAATTGAGTCATTCTTTCAGTATTTCCAAACAACACAGTTGTGAAACATGACCTGATGCAATGTACCAACTGTGAAACCGCTACTAAGAACCTGATCTGACAGGCGTTATGCTTACTCAGAATTCTGTTGCATCTACTGAGAAAGCCTGTGCTGTGTGTGAAAATGTTTCTGCTGATTACCAAGGGTTAAACCCAAAACACTTTGACACATTTAAGAAACTGAATATGTTAAAATACAGGATTAAAATCATCTAGTATCTAAACATGAAAGTGAATTGTATTACTGTGATACACTGCATTTGTGTCTGCTTATGGTGAGGGTAAATAGATGACTGTGTTTATTATTTTTGACATAAATTATGTGTTTTCTGCTCCCACTTTTGCTCCCAGGAAGTTAATCAGCCTTATTTTCATCACCATTGATCTTGAGGATGTATTGATCTTGTTTCCAACTTATAAATTCAGAACCTGTGTCTGGTCTAAAATCTTGACCTGTCTCTGTGTTTCAAGGTCTGGCCTGTCCAATGGAAAGGGGAAATACTTCAGAGGAATACCTGATGGCATCGTACTGCAACCTCACCACAATCTTAACCAGGTACCCTGCACACATACACACAAAAACACACACACACACTGCTCCTCTGCGTCTCCTTCAAAGTCCTCATTGCATTTTCATGTTTAACAGCTAGAGGGCGCACTATATACCATTCAGATGTGACAGCATGTTATAGACATACATTCACAACAGCCCACCCTTACTTGGTACCTTGTTCCTTTGTGTGTTCTACAGATTTCTCGGATAGGTTCAGATGATACTTACCTGCTACCAGACCTTCTGCAGAAAACCTCTTCCTCCAGTCCTACCCATAATGCACTGGGCCAACAGCAGCGAACACGGGAACTCAACTACTCGCAGTCACCCACCGCCCCTCGATCCCCCACACACCAGGAACTACATGTGAGTTTATTCGGAGGAATGTGCAGTCAGACAGACACAGGTTGACAGACAGACTTGCAGGAACACATACACCATATTGATTTCTTTTAGTGATTTTTTTATATTTCAATCCCAATTATCATTCACATCATGCAGGACATACTGTATTTAATCCACTCATTAAAAAAGGTCCATGGCAGGATAACATCGAGTCAGAATAACCTAATTAGATTCAAGAAAATTCTTCATACAAGTTTATAAGCATTGTTTATGAGCATTGAAAGCATTGGGCCTCATGCATGAATCGTTCATACGCACAGATATGATCTCAAATTGTGCGTGCGAACAATTCAAGAAATTTTGTGGCATTCATCAGTACTTTCATACTTCCCGTTTGTTCTTAGGTAAGATCAAAATTTAAGAGTGCCCTAGACCACATGTAAGCCAATATGCACAAAAGCCAACTTGCGTTTTGTGCTTTGACAAGATGATGAAAAAAGCTATTTACTTTAACACAGAAGAAAAATGTTCTACAATTATTTATTAATTTAATAATTTTACAGAGGCAGATTCTTCAAAAATTGTGTGCCGTTCTGGAGCCTCAATTTACATCAGAGACAAAACGATCTAATCCCACTCCACCTCATCTGCAAGTGCTCACCACTCATCCGGTTAACACCTCAGTACATTCAGTTAGGCTTAGGGAGCGCACAACTCTTTCGTGCAGCACAACAGTTAGGTGGTTTTGTGGTCAGATCAAGGTGCTGCATTATTACCTTTCAACATAAATCCAACTTTTAATTTAGGTGATCTGGGCTATCCGCCACTACCGTGGCTTATGACACCACTTACTAACCCTCAGACCCAGCAGGAGGTGGCTTATAACAAGAAACTGACGCGTACTCGCTCAGTGGTGGAGCGCACTATCGGCATATAAAGGCCGGTGGCTATAACATTTCCTGTCAAATGTCAGTGGCTTGTTGGTTTGTGGTTTGCACACGGCACATCTGCTGCCCTTATATGGATTTATTGGGGCTTTCCCTATGTCCACATCCAAGGGTGTTTTACTTAAAAATAAAATGAGACTAGTTGCATTAGTTACATTTGTCCACCAGAGGGAGGTGGTGGCACAGTTTAGGTGCACACGTATCAGTAGTGATACAATCTGTCTGATTAGTCCTGTAGTAGCATCGATCTTCATTTAACATGATTGTGCTTACTTGGCCAACCATGCTGATGTAATGCATTTGTAGCAATAATGTTAAGAAGGTGAAATAAAATAAGTGAACCTAAGAGTTGTTGGTGATGTTAAAAGGTTGCAGAGTGGTTGTCATTGATCTATAAAGACACGAGTGGGATTTGTGATGTTGTGTATGAAGCCAAAACCAAACAATAAAAAAATGCTGTTGAATGACTGTTTTTCTTGTGGTTGTTCATCATCAGGCTGTCAGCAGTCCTACTGGTAAAAGCACCTCCTCATCTTCCTCTTCCTCCTTCCTGTCGTTCATCGATCCAAGATTGATCCCCATATCATCGCCACCACAGAGCCCCAGTGAGTGCATTTACACACACACGCAGTATACACAGACTCACATATACAATACACATACAGTTCTGCATGCATACTTACATATTCATATGTAAGTAAATGAAGACACTTCTCATGTATACAATTAAAAGTTAGACACTAAATAATTTAACATTGTTTCACTTTGGCCTTAGTAATATATGGAGTGTTTTCTACATGTTTTTATATAAAGTAGTTTACAGAGAACATAGTTTAACTGTCGGACACTCTGCTCATTGAACTACACTATGCATTGTAAACAACATTTTTTCCCCCATGCAGCAGGTAGTAAGGGAGAGCAGATCAAGAGAGAGAACCACAGGAAGGGCTCTGTGGTAAATGTGAACCCAACCAACATTCGACCACAGAGCGACACTCCAGAGATCCGCAAGTACAAGAAGAAATTCAACACAGAGGTTCTCTGTGCTGGACTATGGGGTTTGTAGTTTTATATTTCTTGTGTTTTATATATCTAATTTGAGAAGTTTTAAAAATGTAATTTGAGGAGTAATTTATTGTTATGTGTGTTTGTGAATGTTTTGTGTGTGTATGTATTGTAGATGTGTTAAGAAGAGAACAAAAGTGAGGTCTTCACTTCGTTTTTTCTAGTCAAACAAACTTTATTGACTTTGTTTTCTGGCTACATCAAGCTATATTTTGACAGTGTGGAGACTCCATATATTGTTTATTTGGGAATTCACACCAATATACAGACTTACTGATGTCTTACAGAGAGATGGATGCATGACACAGCATGTTGGTGGTGAGGTGTGAGGTTTGGCTCTGTTCTGTTCTGTAGGTGTGAATCTGTTGGTGGGGACAGAGAACGGTCTGTGGCTGCTGGATCGGAGTGGTCAGGGGAAAGTCTACTCCCTCATCAGCAGGCGCAGGTTTCAGCAGATGGATGTGTTGGAAGGACTCAATGTGCTGATCACTATATCAGGTACATGTACTGTAGCTTCAAGTGTGCAAAACACACTGACACGGATGAATGTAGCTCTAGAAACGCCAAGAACTCTCAATTGGCTGCATTCACACAGTTACTATATTTGACATGCCCCACACAGTGAAGCAGACAGAAACAGGCCAAGTGTAATTTGGCCACCAGCCTTTGCTCATATCGCCAAACATGTAACAATAATATGTGTGTAATATATGTATGTAATATGTAACAATAATGTGATCAGTTCTTGTTAAGGTGCCCCTGAGCAAAATATTTCCACATTTCAGATACTCCAGGATATTGTACAACTATATGTAACTGGATGAATGTGAAGGAAGGGACTGCTTTCTGTTCATGTTCTGTTCCTGTTTACTCAGTTACACCACAGAAATTAATTTAATCTACGTTTCACCTAAACAGGAATCACCTTCATCCTTCTCTCTCTCTCTCTCGCTCTCTGTCTGTGTGTCTGTAGGTAAAAAGAATAAGCTCCGTCTGTACTACCTGTCCTGGTTAAGGAATAAAATCCTACACAACGACCCAGAGGTGGAGAAGAGACAGGGCTGGACCTCAGTAGGTGACCTTGAGGGCTGTGTACACTATAAAGTGGGTAAGTACAAACTGCAAAGGGCGCATTAAATGGCAAGTTTTTTTTATTTTCCAAACTACAAACTAGAAAAAGTATTGTTTTAGCAGAGGCCTTCGAGAGCTACATGCACAGAGTCCGAGTAATCAGGTATCAACTTCTTAAGGTCTCTTTGTCCATCTTGTTTTTTCAGTGCGTTACGAGAAGATAAAGTTCTTAGTGATTGCTTTGAAGAATGCCGTGGAGGTGTACGCCTGGGCCCCAAAACCATACCACAAATTCATGGCTTTCAAGGTTGGTAACATTTAGATAAAGTGTAAAATGTATCTTCTGTGTTGTCAGTGTGAAAGAATAGAGTTGGGAGCTCTTTGCCCCGGCTAAAAAGACAATATACAGTAAGCAGCATGTACTGTAAATACTACAGTGTAAGTTATACTATGATCTTCTTTTAGCCGCATTAGCTGCAGGCCTCAAGGGATGGCAATGTTGATCAGTCTGTGGACTTGTTGGTCTGTCCGTCCAACACGTTGGGAAATATCTGTGTCAAATTGTCCAACAAAGTCTAACAAAGCAGAGTGAAATCTAACAAACAGAATCTGAAAAACCACCACCAACAGGTTAACAGTACTGTCCTCTATTGTCTTTTCTGTTCTTACCACATCTTTGCATATGTAGGACAAAACATTGATAGACATGGACAAAAAAATCTAATAGGGTCACTTCCACAGCCAGACACTTGCACATACACGTAGTCATGACACATCCAGGCTATGGGAGTCATACACACAGATTCTCAGCAGAGCTGTGTCCCATTTCTTTGTGTCCTTCGTGGCCTGAGCTACTTTTTCTCTCACACTACGTAGTTTAACCCTCTCTCCTCAGAAAAGGCTAAAAATATACTACCTCGTGGAAGTAATAGCATGACTATCTTAGGATGCCCATTTTTATGCAACTGCTCTTCAACTTGTCAAAGTCAATTGCTGATTAATTATTTAATGGAGCAGTTCCAGTTAGATTTTCTGGAGCCACAGTTTCTTTTGAAAATGTATCATTAAAGATAATGATTGAAATGCCACTTGAAGAGTTCAGACTATGCCCTCTAAGTTGTTTTGGTGATTTGTGTGTGAGCAGGTGTTTATCTTTTTGTACATGTCTACCCAGTCTTTCAGGTCTCTGCCTCAAAAACCACTGTCTGTTGACCTGACAGTGGAGGAAGGTCAGAGGTTAAAGGTCATCTACGGCTCCTTGTCTGGTTTCCACGCCATTGATGTCGACTCTGGAACACCCTATGACCTCTACCTGCCTACACATGTAAGAGTATACTTAATATTCTTTATGCTCTACACATTTGCCTTTTTGTCTGGTTGTCTGAAAAATCGGTTTTCAAGTTATTTTTTAAAAAGTTAGTAGTTAAGTTAATATCTTGGGGAAACTTCACCAATAGGACTAGTCTGATAAAATGTTCCATATCTTAAAGAAGTCTTTCTCCAAAAACAGGTGTTAGAAAAGTGGAGTCATTTTACAGTATACTGTACTGTATAATCTACTGTATAATCAGGGTTGTCTAATATTCCAGCCAATACACTAATAATAATAATAACAGCATCAGTGGATCAGTACATCCACCAGACCGAAGGGCTTCTTTGTCCTCATGTCCACCTTTTGACCATTTAATAGTGGTAAGTTCACATAGCTGCTGTAAAAGTACTCCCCCAATTCATTTTTTACACATTCACCTTAGCTACAAAATGTGTTAAAAATATTATCAATTTGGATTTTAAGCCTGATGTTCACACCATGTTAATATACTATTTACTTACAATTTCTAAAAGATAACAAATTAATAAAATGCAGATAAATTGTATTAAAATATCTTTGTGCCGGTGACACTGAAGAGTTGTGTACATATATTTTTGTAAATTACAGTGGATTGCTCGATTTTTATTAGAGAAGATTTCTTTATTATTTTATACATTAAAAAAAAT
>NTHP01000166.1:808318-847308 GCA_003416845.1 Oplegnathus fasciatus
ATGTTTCTGAACTAATTAGAGAGATGTTTCTGAACTGGTTAGAGAGATGTTTCTGAACTGGTTAGAGACATGTTTCTGAACTAATTAGAGAAATGTTTCTGAACTGGTTAGAGAGATTTCCACTTAGATAGTGGTTGCTGGATGAAATCTCTGTGAGTTGAGTGTTGCAGAAGTGCTTTCATGCAAAACACTTGTTGAGCTGTTATACAGTCAAGAAGTTTTACTGAATAATAAATAAGCAGTAGGAGAGGCGTAGTATTTGATTAATTAGGGTTTAGTTACCTCCTGCACAATGTTACTGACATTCATATTGAAATTGCTTTTGTGCTTCAGGCAGGGACTTCAGTTTTATTGCAGAATAAAAAAGACTGTAATGTGAACTCAGATACTTGGCAGGATGCCGTTGCATCTCAGAGTTTGTATATTATTCATAGTAGAGATGTGTCCAAAATTTGACACACTGTTTCAATTTGCAGTCATCTGAATAATTTTGTTTATGACTTTTTTTATGAATTAGTCCAAAATAGTGTTTATTGTGTGTGTTTGTTTCATAGATCCAGGGTTCCATTCATCCCCATGCCATCATCATTTTGCCGAACAGCGCTGGAACAGAGGTTCTGGTTTGCTACGAAGACGAGGGCGTCTACATTGACACCTACGGCCGCATCACCAAGGATACAGTGCTGCAGTGGGGGGAGATGCCTGCATCGGTCGGTAAGTTTCACTCATACACACACAGAGACAAGGGCCGCACGTATTTTTAAATACACATAAAATGTGATAAATAAATTAACCCTTGAAATGTAGTAACAATAGTTACTGCTAAACATCATTATAGTGGCTTGCTGTCTGACTTGCTGGTTGTAGATCAGCAGCTGTCCTGAGCACGGAGAACTTGCCCTGAACCAGATTGCGCAGATTTAGGACAGGGTGGGCTAAAAATAAGATGCTAGTGATTCTGTGTGTGTGTGTGTGTGTATGTGTGTATGTGTGTATGTGTGTGTGTTGGGTCCAGTAGTCAATATCCTAGCATAACGACTGTCTGTAGGGAATATATTCACTCATATACGCACACAATTCTCCTATGTCCAACAGTCTTTAGCTGTCTTTATTTTATTTCTGTCCCCTCATCCCCTGCGTCTCTCTCTCTGTCCAGCTTACCTTCAGTCTAACCAGGTGATGGGTTGGGGAGAAAAGGCCATAGAGCTGAGGTCAGCCAACACGGGGAACCTGGAAGGAGTTTTCATGCACAAAAAGGCCCAGAAACTCAAGTTCCTGTGTGAAAGGAATGACAAGGTAGAAGTTTCAACTTTTAAGCACGGCTTAAATCTGCAACACAAAGTGCAGCATTTTCACTCATCATTCATCATTTTATTCACAATATACAATCTAATTGTAATATATTGAAACATTATTAAGTATATAAAACAAGTTCAGTAAAAGTACAGTCAGCAAACTAAAGCAATATGTTGTGTTGTTTTGCCAAAGCATTTGGATTCATCCTGCATTACTATAAGTTTTATTTCCTTCTCTTCCTATAAGTCACTTGTATATCAAGTTGTTCACAGAAAGTTTAATTTACATGCTTGGATCTATGTAAAACAGAAATTAAAACGTGTAAATATGTTATTTTCAGTAAATGAGCTTTGATAATGTAGTAGATAATGTAGATGTCATGACCCTGAATATTTAATTTCCTGCCATGCTCTTCTAATAAAGATAGATATTTATCATAAACAATATACTGTAGTTAAATTCAGAACCTTGTTCGGTTGTTAGTCAGTTTGGTTTGGCTCATTTCTCCAGCTTTGTTTCTTCTTCTTGTTAATGTTATAGTCAAATAATTTATGTTTTCTAATACTTCAATAAACATTTAAAACAGAATATGAGATGTTGAGCTTGAAGGTTCAATCTTGACCTTGGAAATAGTAGCTTGACAAAGAATTTTTAACTCACTTAGCAGCAGCTCAATCTAATAACTGGACCTTGAGTTAAGATTTTTTTGTTAAAAAAATATGACAGGGAATGGTAAGATTCACATCACCCACAGTACTCCTCTGTGTCAAACAGTCTAACCTTACATACACGTAAATATTGTAAACTTATAACATAATTCCTAAACCTGCATATCTCTCGTTGCAGGTCTTCTTTGCCTCAGTGCAGTCAGGAGGCAGCAGTCAGATTTACTTCATGACTCTGGGACAGAACTCACTGTTCAACTGGTAACAACTGGACCTGTTACTCCAGGATCAAATGTGGTGTCTGCCTTCATTATTCTGGGTTTGGCTGGTGATGCCTTTTTATATTTGTGCTGACTGATGGTCATCTCCATGGACAGTGGACACCATACAAAGATCAACTAAATATTCCCGGATCCATCACTCTGTCTTGTCTAGTTTCCATGTAAATGGGTCCATCTCTCCGTCCTTGAATACTGAAGCCTGAATCATCGCTCCCTCAGCTACACAAAAATCTGGACCTGAAATTCAGCGAAAAAGAGCTGTAGTTCATTGCCACCTCACCCGTCCGTGGAAGCATTAAAAGGTACAACTAGCAGTGTCAGCATCTGTAACGTGAAAAGCACACAGAGCATTTTCTCATGTCAGAACTCCATAGTTACCAGGAGTCTTTCCCAGTAGGATTCAGCCTGCAAACCATCACTGCACCAGAATGGCAGAAAGCAAGACTCCTTTTGTGTCCTGTTTTATCCAAATCAACCTGGAAGCTGGAAACTGATGGCTTTGATTCAGTTGATTGTGTTGTGATTTGCAATGAACACCAGATCACTGGTCAACATCTGGCCTCAAGATCCCGTTCCTCCTCTCATCTGTCAGCACTGGAGACCACAGCAGTCCGTTCAGTTTGTTCCACATTCAGCTCATCTCTCTTGGATCAGTTAACCCTTTTTTCTTCCTCTAAAGGACTCTGTTGTATCAGTTACTCAGCTAATTACGTATATAGCAGTTATTCACTCATATTGCTTTAACAATGCCTGGCTGTGGTGTATTACTGGATCTTCTGCTTCTTTTTCATCTGATGAAGTCTTTCTACCTGGATAATTATTCTCCTTGAACAGACCAGGGGAGGAATGTTTCCCTCTCTGTCGTCTGGTTTGTCTTCATGCAAGCAGAGTGTGTGTTAAAGGAGTGAAACTAGAAGAACAGAAGTCCTTCATCAACCTCATTCACTCCTCACATCGTCTGGGCATTTCAAAGACTGGGTTGGGGCCAAAATGTGGACTAAGCAGGACAACCACTCTATGTCATTCCACACTTTGTCGCTATTGCTTGCCATTTTTTTCTAATGATTTTCTTTAATCAATTTCCAGATCCACAAACCACCTGTGTTGTCTGTCTCCAATACCTCAGCAGTGTTATTTATGAAGGCCTTTAGTAGTGTTTGGTTTTCTTCTTCATTGCTTCTTCACACGGATATCAAGGACCCTAACAAATAAGTCACTTACTGTACTGAATCCTTATTTTGTTGATTTCCATATAGTATTATTAGACAGTGTTATAGTACACATTATCAATATTATTGAAAGAAGAGTTTCCTTTTTTCTTGTCTAAGGTGACAATTTTCTAGGGTGACAGTAAGTGGATATAACACTGTACACATCATCGATTCAATCAGTTCAGCTGTGTCCTTAGCTGTAAATATACTGCCCATGCGAACCTTATAATAAGGAAAAATGTCAGAATGGAATTACTGTCGTAAAGACATCGTTCAGTTACTAATTAAGTAGGTCATTCGGTCCCTAATCATGAGCTGGAAGTCAACTTTGCTCTTTGCGTAGCCTGAAATCAATTGCCAATTAGGCAAAAATGATCTTGATACTTGCTGCATTGCACATTTAGCATTAAAATGAGTCTTAATACTGTACCCCACCAGTCCTCTTAGGTCCCGGTTTGAACAGTCACTCCACCACAGAGCTGGACCATATCATTTTACTCTTATTATTCCTCAATAAGGACCTTAAGAGCCTTGTACTTTACTGTAGGAATCACAATTGTAACGTACAACAAAAATGGTGTACACAAGTGGAGACACAAACAACTCCACAGCAACAGGCTAGAAATGCTTTTCTGCATCTATTTTGTACAGCTTAGGATGTATATAATCTTGTAAGATGCACTGTTTTCTAAATGTTTTTTAACTCACAAGCCATCTTTATGTATGTGTACAGAATTAAATGCTTATGAATGTGAAATTCCATCCCAGAACAGAGTTCATACTTGTCATTTCCATGATCTTTGAAAGTTCGGTGTTTGTGAACATGAACATGAGCTACTGACAGCGAACTTCAAGGCTCCTGTTCCGGTTTACCGACCTGGCTGAAGTGTTCAAGATCGAATAATGTATCATGTGAATTCTGTTTTGTGGTTGATTTTCGACAAACGTGTGTAAGTCAGGCTCTTTGCACAATGGCCACCTTGTACATGTTCTCTGTAATATATCCTACTTTGGAAACATTTAAAGCCATTCTGTAGTCAGTATTGAAGATATAACTGTTAGCCTTTGGCTTCAGCATTCCTTACACTACCCAACATGGGACGCACACCTGTATTTGATGGGTCACCTTGAGAAATGATTTTTTGTTGAGCCTGGAAATGATGAGATGATGCTGAGCTGGGCTGAACAAAGTGAAGATGCCCTGTTGTTTAGTATTTGTTTTCTTTGATATTTTTGTCATTTACACAATGAGCTTCAAAGCAAGAAACCAAAGATAAAGGCTTTGATTTATTGGCTTCCTTGAATCTAACTGTGTAATATAATGCACAAATCACAACTGACGATTTGATATGATATGATTTGGAAAGATAAAGAGATGATATATTTTCAAAACCTACCGACTTGAAAGTATATTATTATATACTGTAGAAAAGATGCCAACTAGACCATGAGGCACGCTCCCAGGAATGATGTGTCTCGCTAAATCGCGACAAAATATATGCAATTTAATGTTGCTGGTGTTCATATATTTGGTAGCTTACATGTATGCTTTAGTTTGGTAAAAGTGAAGAAATAATTGGTTTTTACCTTCAAATGTGAATTTGCAATTTGTCTTGTTTCTGATCCATTTTCATTATACCAGTTGTATTTTCCTTCATCAGATTTTGCTCAAACTGCTAACTTAGTTATGTTTTGTGTCACATTATCCTCTATATTATATTTACTTTTGAATGTTGAGGCTATGAAAATCTGCGCCAAATGTTTTATATCCAGCGATACTTAAAGTTTTAGTTTTTATTATGGACTTGATATAAATATTGCAGCTGGTTCTGTGAGAATATTTTAAACTGGAAAATGAACTTTCTGATAATGGCTGTCTTATTGCTAAGTTGTCACCAAATTTCTTGCAGTATTTGTTTCAGTGGGATGGATGTGATTTCTCCCTGAGACACCAAACCAGATAGCTAGTTAATGGCTACAGTGCACGGAAACACAGGACTGTAAACTGATGTTAACAGGCACAGAATTGCTTTTAGCTAACATGAGCTTAAAATTTCAGAACCAAGCGAGCTAGCCTGCAACAGAGTTTCTGGTTCACATTGCTAGTTAATATGGCCAAGATAGTAGGGAGGCTCGGCTCGCAGCACCAACATGTGTCACTTTCTCTTTGTACACAGTTGCTTAGCCGCCTACACTTTCCACATTAAATTTGCACCGCATTCAATTTAAATGCATTCAGATGTACTGCATATGTACAGAACATGTCATATTTAGAATCAGGTACTGTGCTAGCTTGTGGCCAGCTTTGGTCAGGTGTGGTCAGCTCTTAAATCGTGGCCCGGCACAGCACCGGCAGGTTTGGCCAGGGTCCTGATCAAGATCCTGGCCATCAGAGTCCAGCCAGGACAGGAGACCAGACCAAAATTAGTCCTAAATTACCACAGTGGTTCCAGTGTGTGTTCAGCTCTACCTTACATTTACATGGACAATGTACAGTGACAGTGTACAGTAGCTAGCCTGTATCTGCTGCACTCCACTATCCAACACACTCAGTCATAGACGTCTGGTTAGCAACAGTACACGTGATGCTAGGAAGCACAAGTTAACAAATTAGTCCTTTCATTAGTCGGCATTTGGACCAGTCCATTTGATTTGATGATTTTATTCTCTCATTACGAAGCAAAGTCAGAATTTGTAAGAATGTCGTTACAGTTTGATTTCATGTCCCTACTTTTTAAAGCAATAATGTTTATGTTTGAGTGCCACTGATTTATCATTGTTATGCAATTATATATTACCCTGAGAGATTTTATCAGATGAGTCATAACTGAATTATAATTCAGTCTTGTAATGAGTGATACATAAAAAACAGGTTGCCGTCCTCTTTTAGTACAAAGGTTATGTTGTTTGGAGGAATTTGTTTGTTTATTTTCTCTACATTGCTCCACTTAAAAGCCATTTCTTGAATTGTGCCAATTTTTCCATCTCATATGTTTGACACTTGACGTCGTGTTTTATCTGCATCGTTCTTCATCCTGCTTCAAGAAACAACATAGAACTGTTACAAGCAATCCTGAGCCAGTGTCACACCTAATGATGTGTTATATATCTGGGTTAATCCATTTGTCATCTAAAGTTACAGTTTTGAGGACAATTTTGAGGGTTATTAGAAACAAACTTCTCATTCTCCTGCACTTGGTCTTCCTGTGCTGAACATTTGACTGCAGCTGTATCACTAATGAGAGTGAGATCAGTGCACTTCCGCCTACACCTTCCACTGGTTAAGATGATGAGAGATTCTGTTTCAGGCCTCCGGTGACTCACATCTCCAACTCTCCCACCAACTCTTTTTCTCTCACTTTGTCAACACGTCTCTTCTTAGCGCTGCCTTTCATTCCCTGTGCGTCTTCTGCTCAACTCTCTCCTCCGCCCATCTACATCTGTCTCACTCTCCTTATTCTCTCTTTAGCTTTCCATCGCCTCTCTTTCTCTCGTGTCAAGCCTCTCCATCCACCTCCAGTACCGTTAAAGGACTCTTCAGCCAATTCAATTCAATTTCTATTCCTTTTTTTTATTTAGTTACATCACCAGATATTGAGATTTGAGATGTGATGCATGAGGCAGCCACACTTGCACTCATATGATAAATCATGCAGTGTAGATATTTAGTTCCACAACAAACATCAACCTTATAGATGCATATTGTGCCATGTTTCTCTCACATCTCTGAGCTTCTGCTTATCTGATTCTTTCCTTTGAAACATACCATAGCTCATCTATATTGCATCAAATACTTTTGTATAATTTACCAAGTTAGGAGTCTTGAAAACAGACCACAGAATTGGCCCAACCCTGGTTTTTGGGAAGTAGGATGAAGCATGATGCAGAAAAATCTAATTAGTTGCGTAAGGTTCGCTGTGTTCTGTTAAAGAGAGACGTAACTTTTGCTGAACTGTGGCTACAAGTAGTGGTCATGGGATAATGATAAATGCTAAAGCATAGAATAACAGTAGCACAGGTAGTAAAGAGTCAAAAGTCAGTGAACTGACTCAGTAATGTGAGTTACACATCTATCTAAAGTTTGCTACCATTGGCCACCATAAACTAGTGGTCATACCAGACCAAGTAAGGCTGTACAGGCAAAACACCTGAGTGTATTGAATTGATCAAGGGTGTGTTTCATTGCTTATTAATTAAGACTTTTATTTCTAAGAGGAAGAAGGTGTTATTTCTTCTTTCAAAAGTTACATAGTTTTGCTTTAAATGCCACAACTGATATTTTCCTGTGTGAGCAGGAGTCTGTGGATGAGCCGTGCAGTTCTAAAGAAAGTGTGTGTTTGTGTGGGAGGGTGTGATGTAGATTGGGAACAGGTGTTCAATAAGCAGGAAATTCAGTCTGCAAGGGAAGGAAGGATAGAGTTAGAGGAGGTAGTTGGTGGCTTGAGTCAAGTGACAGTTAATAGAAGGAACGTGGATGTTGCTTTAAATGCAGAATTTAAAAAGTTTAAAGAGACTCTGACTTTTAAAGAAATGTAGACTTATTTTTTGCTGTAGCTTACAATAATCCTTGGTATCAAAAACTTAATTTAAGAAAACGGTGGAAAAAACTTGAGAGCAAAACAATATATTTAACATGCTAAAAGAGCCAATAGTGGAGGAAGAGGAAGTGAGGATGTGAAGGAGAGGGACAGTAATTATTATGAATAGCCTTTTTAGGTTTAGATTTCTACCTTTGTTCCATCCATTGGCCAAATGAATCTTCCTGATAGCACTCATTGTAAAGCACCAATAGACTGATAGTGAGACATATAAGACTGGTATTGTTTATCAATGATGGATATTTCCCAAATGTTTAGATTTAGCCAACAATCTTCAATTACTGTGAGTATCTTGTGGCCTAACTTGATAAAGTTTTTGATGTTATGTGACACACAGGAAGGTTGTGTTCTTATAAGTTGTAAATTCTAAAGAAAAGTTGAGATTATAACATACCAAATATTATATAGATATATATTTAAGAATATATATTCCCCTTAACCATTTAATTTCTGTACCATTATAAAGTTGATCCTTCTGTTACTCTGTTTTATTTTTTGCACTGGACCTATGTTTGATGCATCATATACTGTACCCCTCCTGCTTTGAGATGAACACACACTAACTTGTGTTTCCATGTAAAGAGACAAAAGACAGTGAGACAACAATAAATGTGCTGAATTGACTTTTGTGTCGTTTGCTTTAAAGGTCGTACTGATGTGATTTTATCTGTCCACAGCTTTATTTCAACACATCATCACTCAGCAGAATCTTTTAATCCAATTAACTTCTGAAACACAGACTCACAGTTTTGTCTGTTGAACACACTGCATCTGTCACTGACAAAAGATGTTACACTTGTCCTTGTTGGCACAACACTGTCAGCAGAAGCCTTCGCTAGTTTGATTTCCTTGTGATGACAAGATCTACTGATACCTTTGTTTTTCTCAGTAGAATTGTCTATTCAAAGCTGCCCATTATCATTCTAGCAGTACAAACAATGAACAAATTAATAACATTACATTCTGTTGGGAAAAAAGCATGCTATACAACTTTCCTCTTGGTTTTGATAATGATACTTTGGTATTTTCCTGTAGGGAATTGTACTTTTTTTATCCCTTTGGTCAGAGAAGGCCATCCTGTGGAAGGTCAGACTTTCTACCAACTAAGTCATGTGGTACCCAACACCTTCAAACTGGTGGCTGGGCAGCATGAGTGTCCATAAAGGCCATCACAAGACATCTCTGTATTTGCCATGAGATCTGCAAGTGGCAATTAACATGAAATTAACCATTAATTTGGCCATATTAATTGCTTTTCATAGAGTATTTAGTTAGATGTACCGTAATTCTGTGTCCTTGAAAACTGAACAGCAGCACCTGTGGCTACAAGTGGCTGTGATGATGGTTAATGTTAAAACATCAAATAGTGTAACAGTAGCTCAGGTAGAGATGAGGTCATTGAACTGAGGTACACTACACACCAATGTTTAAGTTTGCTAACATTAGCTAATATTAGCCACCATAAGCTTCTGGTCATACCAGACCAAATAAGGCTGTAACAGCAAAAGTGCAGTTTGTTATTTGTAAATTCCATTTTTGTGTTATGAATGTGTTACTCCTTGTTTCAAATGTTACAGACTTGCTTTAAATGCTAAGAATATAAAACACATACATATTAAATTATTTGAAAGCCCTCCGCACTGACGAACCAAGCTACATAATTATGATTCAAAGATGACAGTAAAACAACTTTGCAGTTCTTCTAGTGTAGTCACACTTTGGGCCCGAAACGTTGTTTGAACGTCAAAACATGCGTCTTCTCGAGGACTCGGAGGCTGTTACTTCTGGCGTTGATTGACATTTTTTACCCTTTAACTTACTTACATTTTTCAGCTTCTTTTTTTATAAAGGAAGTCTACGTTCTTTAAACTTTCCTCTTTTTGTCAGCTTTTTACTTTGTCATACTTTAGGCTCAAGACTTCATTTAACGTTTGAATGTATCTAAAGACTTGGGACTTCTTGGCTTTAGGTCAGATCTTTTTTTCTTTCTGAGTTGTCGCTGTTGACATTTTAAGCTTACCCATGGTTGTGTGTTGCGTTGATCTTCTTTTTCTTTCTTCTGTCTTATCTTTTTTCAACTTTCAGCTTTCATAAACAGTTTATACATCATAGCTTGTCCTCTTTCAGAAAATGTTACTCTTTTTCTGACAGAACAAAACCACAGCGAGTGCCGACTAAAGCTCTCATTGACTTTCATGTTGTCGGAGATCCTGAACTTCTCATTGAGAACACAGATGATGGCTCCGATGGCTCCGTCATTATAAAGGATACATATACCAGTGTGTTCAGCAAAGCCTTGTGCCATTCACACTGAAGGAATAAAAGCCCCAAAAGGTAACAGGAGCTTACACAGGCTTCTGGAATGCTAAAGACTTTCAAAATAAAATTCCTTTCTTTCTTTCTTTCTTTCCTCTTTCCTTCCTTACTTCTTTATTTCCTTCTGACTTTATTCATTCCCTTTATTTACTTGTTTTATTATACTTTTACAGCTGTAATGCACTTTTCAGTGGTCAGCAACTTCGGAGTGATCATCAACTGACCAGAAACTTCCCAGCAACTTGCCAGCATTCATACATATTTTTTCGGCAAATGCATTGTCTAGTTGTGACTGTTATCTTGTCCCGTGTGTTCAGGAGTCATGCACAACTGTATCGCAGGCCAAGAACTTCACATTTCTGCATAGTTTGTCTAACTGGGGATAATATGATTTCACTGCAGCTGCATTCATTGCTAATGAAATAGTTTTTTGTCTTAATGGGGGTTAGGTTAAGGTTGGGGTAAATAAAATGGTGGCTAATCCCATGATCATGTCTGCTACTAAACTTGTTCTCTGTGTTTTAAAGAAAGTCTCTCTCAGTGTTTCTATCTGCCTCTATCTCTCTTTCTCACTCTCTCATTTCCAGAGGTCTCATCTCATGTATCCCCCGAAGACTAACTGGCACCAGTCGCAGGTTTCCTGGCCCCTGTCTCACGCTCTTGGACGAGGTTAGGTCATCGAGCCTCCAGCCGCGACACATCAGCCACATTTTCCTCTTTTGAAATCATCTGAACATAATCTTTGTTTTTTGTGATCCCTAAAAGATTTCACCGTGCAGCAAAGGATCTCTCTCTGTCTGTTACGCTTAATCGTGGTTGGTTTGGATTGATGTTAGCTACTACCATTAGCAAACACAGAGACAGGTGAAGCACTCGTTTGAGCAGATTTGAGCTTCACTCCTGTTGCTTTGGACTCGGAGCTCTGCTCTGCCATGAGTTCGTCACTGTTGACGAACACTTTGCTCCGCTCTAAATTTGCCCCTTTAGTACCCCTCCAACCAAACCCCTGCCTGCCCTCCTCTCACCCCCTCCCCCCTCCAGCCTCAGATTCCCTCCTAACCCCATTCCACCAACACAACCCCCCCACACACGCCCCTGTCTGTGTGTTTGTGTGTAAATGTGTGTGTCAGCTCGCCCAGAGTAGGGAGCGTCCGGTGACCAAGCCATGACTGGCAGCCACACAGTCACATAGCAGTTTTGCATTGAGCATTTGGATCATTCACACTTCCTGTTGGATCAATACACTTGTTGTTTTTTAGCCTGCTGGGAAAAGGCCAGACAGGTAAGGAGGTTTTTGGTTCAAGTTTTCTACAGTTGGGGTAAAGCTGTGAGTTGAGGGTGCAGCTGGGCCTGTTTTGCATGCACACTGCTGGATCAACACTAGAATTTCACCATAACTATAAGAAACAATCACACCGAGACATTTTCAATGCAGGGTGTATGATACAGCTTACACACCAGATATTTCAATTCTGTTGCACATATTCTGACCAAAGTACAAACTACAAATTTTGGGGAGGAAACTCAATAAAGGAACGTTCTGTGTCATGGTTTATACATAGCTCTCTGTTGTGATAGATGCTGCTCCTTGTTCTGATTGCCACAGAGAAGAGAAAGCAAACGTAAAGGTAATCAGATAATCAAATGTCGTAATTCACTTGGTCAAGAGCCATGAAGTTCCTGATACTGCATGTTATTGATACTGCAGGCAGCGCTGGATTGAATGTGGTGCATGAGTTTGCAGTCAGAAAGAAGAGGACAGGTGGGTCTGATCTGTCTAGAGCTAAATTTATATGCTGTGTCATGTGTCCAGCTATCTATCTATCTATCTATCTATCTATCTATCTATCTATCTATCTATCTATCTATCTATCTATCTATCTATCTATATTTTTATATCTCTATACATCTCTGGCTCACTTTTATCTCTCTATATATCTTTTCATCTATTTCTATCTCAACCTATATCCATATATCTGTATATGTCTCAATCTATATCTCTATCCATCATCTATCTATCTATTTTAAAATATCTCTTAAAATCTCTATTTATCTCTCTATATATCTTTTTATCTATTTCTATTTCTATCTCAATCTATATCCATATATCTATATGTCTCAATCTATATCTCTATCCATCTATCTATCTAGAACCTATTTTTCTGTCTGCCTCAGTGTGATGATGTAACTGTATATATGTGGGTTCAAGTGTGTGTGTGAGCATGTATGTCGCCCAGGATGCAAACTGTCTATATCAGAGCTGCAAACTGTTGTGTGGATGAAAAATCTGTTACATCCGCTTGGGAGTTTAAAGGGTAGAAGTGAAAAAAAAGGGTGTCAGTTATATAGCCTGCAGGGTGAGGCAACACAAGACATACCAGCCAAAGCTGAGTGGGTGGCAGAGTGGGGGGGTCCGCTGCGCGAGCCTGGCATGCCTGTATGACGCTGTGTTCAGCCGCTGAGCCGTGGTTGGCGAACAGAGAGATCAGGTGACCCAGTCGGGGCTAAATCGGTCCCGCTAGCAGACAAGTTGAGGAGTTAGGAGAATTGGAGAGTTGGAGGTGGAGGG
This sequence comes from Oplegnathus fasciatus, assembly GCA_003416845.1. Taxonomy (NCBI): domain Eukaryota; kingdom Metazoa; phylum Chordata; class Actinopteri; order Centrarchiformes; family Oplegnathidae; genus Oplegnathus; species Oplegnathus fasciatus. Next base: position 821,255 of record NTHP01000166.1, read on the forward strand.
TTAAGAGGTTTTTCAGAATGATGCAACTGAGAAAATTCAAAATAGGCTCGCAGCAAGTAGAGGAATTCCTCTTTTCCACCAATAATCCCTTTTCATCCCAGCGCACCTTTGAAATCACCTTTAGAACCAAAAATTAAAGCTGCACTGGACAAGATTCTTATGTAATAACACAGAAATCTGAATCCCAAACTGAGGCCTCTGCCGTGAGGGCGTCACCTCCCCATCAACTGAGATAACACTTTTAGCACACATGACAGAAAAGAGTTACCAACTGATGAACTGATGCTTTCATATTCTACCCTCTTTAGCAATGTTAACGGCTTGGCTCTAGGGATGGCAACGTCAGTCTGTCCGTCTGTCTGTCAGTCCAGCGCTTTGGTCCAGACTTAAGTATCTCCACAACGAGTGAATTGCCATAAAAAATTTTCAGACATTCATGTTACACAGAGGAAGGATCCTAATGACTTTATTGATCCCCTGACTTATCGTGTAGCTTTCACATATCCATTTAAATATCTCGACATCTACCTGATGTATTGACACAACATTTTGTTGATGGATCCTGATAACTTTGGTGATTTCATCAAATGCCATCATATAGGTAAACATTTTAATTTGTCCAATATTTGGTTTATGACCAAATTCCTACAAATTAACGACATCCTCAGCTATACTTTGTGCTTAGTGCTAATTAGCAAATGTTAGCACGCTAACAACTAAGATGGTGAAAATGATAAACATTATTGCTAAACATCAGCATGATAGCATCGTCATTGTGAGTATATTAGCATGCTGACTTTAGCATTTAGCTCAAAGCACTGCTGTGCCTAAGTACAGCCTCACTGGGTCACTAGCTTAGCTGTAGACTCTCGTTGTCAGGGGAGTGTAGAGTTTGCTACTTATGTCATTACAATCAGGCAGTTATCTCCATTGGGCATCTCCCACTGCCACTTGGAAGCATCAAAGTGCAAAGCTGCCCAGTGCAACTTTATGCACTTTTATAGTACTTACTGTGGGATCTTCACTTATAGCTTCTTCTACATGTGTCAATGAAGAACACTTATTTTATGAGTCCGTGACTTCAAAATTATAAATAAATGAGATACGTTTTAATTTATACACTTCAAATGAATGAATTACAATTACTATAATTCAGAGGTTCTTTTAGTCTGTGCACAGCAGGTCAGCTGAACAAAAAAAAGAACAATGTGAAATTTTTCTACAGGTAAGCCTACAAGATTAAATGTTACAATAATAGATGAAGAATTCATCATCATTTCTTTAAGGGAAATTCATATTTTGCCTATAAGTAGTACTAAATTAAATAGTTCTGAAACTGAATTTTTTTTTAGGAAATTACGTAAAGAAATTTGATTAATTTACCTTTACGATTTGCATAATGCTGCTGTCAGTGGAAAATCCTCAAAGCTCAAAATGTAAAATGTAAAACACCTTTATTTTTAGTTTTGCAATGATTCAGTCACAATTTATTCCATCTGGTTTAATAGTTATAAAGAGTTTTATCTGAAGTTTATTAAATAAAAAACTGAGTAATAAAAAGCAATAATAAATAATGTATGCACCATGAACTTATTGTGGCAACTAGGTAAAGCAACAGTTTGTGTTGACTAAAATCCAGAATGTGATGGTCCATTTTTAGTGAAGTTGATATTTTTTCCCAACCTCCTCTCATACAATTGTTGTGATTCTGCTGCAGTTGTGAATCTGTTTTGGTTCCCAGTCATGAATATGTTTGCATGAAGAGTACAGTGACTATACAGAGTTGTTCTTGTGCTTTCAACTGTTGTTTGGCCACTGGGTGCAAGTCTTTTATTGTTCCATACATTTCGATGTCTCTTGTCAATCAAAGACGAGCCCACAGACTTATGTAACGATTGCTTACTGGTAGATTTCAACACAGTCCACTCATCCAGCCCTGCTGCTTGAATGTGCTAAATCTGTCCGCAGCTGAGAGCTGCTGGTGGTTGGAGGCTTCATGGTGTTGTATGCAGAGCTGGAATTACACAGTGGGTGGTTTGTTTCAATTTAACAAGGTTTATGGGTAGGTGTTGGTGTTTCCTCCTCTTTTCTCCTCAAAGCTCTACTTCATCAACCAGGATCTATGTCAAAATCTGAAGAATTTAGGACAGTTCATTTTTTAATGAATAAAAGCAAGAAATAAGTTTGTGTTTCAATGTGTAGATTTGGAAATACATTAAATTAATATGCAGTATATGCTGTTAATGTATGGAATAGATTACACATGCCAAACTGATGCAGGCAAGAAGATATTTCTATGGCAACAGCCGAGAAATTAATCACCTTACAGTGTTTTCCTCCATCCTTCTACACAATCGGACATCTATACTGTCAGATTCTGAACACGTTACCGTGCATCATATGTAACAAACTGAATGATGAGGGTCCGCTCCATGACTCATCCTGAATGTCTAACTCTCTCCTGCCCAGTGAGAACAGGTGGCTCTGCCTTTGGAAACACAGCAATATACAACTCTGAATAATAGAGAAAGTGGTGCCACCTCCACTGTTTCCTGTGCAGCAGAACAGGTGGGATGCTGAACATCATACCAGGAGGATACACAATAGCAGAACATCTGTTTGTTGTGTTGTGGCTGAATTAGTTTTTCCACCTTTATACACAGACATAACATTTTAGGATGTAAACTGAAGTCAAAATGATCAATTAAAATCCTGAAAATCCTTTTGCTTTTTTTATTGGTCTAATGACTATTAGACAGCAAGACATGTTGATAAAGAACATGCAGCCCACAGAATAACACACAGTCAACAGCGTAGAGGTCCTACTCATTCAAAACCAGGTCTAAAATTAGTCAATTCATTTATAGATTATATTCAGCTTCTGTAACCATACAGGCTAATATAAACCCCGCAGGCGGGTATGTTGGGAGCTGTTTGTGGTGTAAATCTGTTGGTACAATGTGTTTCCTAAATTATGGATGAAGATCCAGAAGCAGCCTGCAGCTTCACACATGACTCAAGGTCACTAGTGGAGTTTACTGGGTCAGCCGGGGACTACACTACACTCAGTTTGGTCCCCATAGGAGCAGAGTGGGCTCAGACTGGTGCATTAATATGTAAGTAATACTGGCCTCTTTTTAAAATATCAGATCTGGTTCAGCCGATATCACCCGCCTCTGAATCATCATCAATTTGTTGTACATAAGATGTATTAAGTCTTGATTCATATTATTTCTATGGTCATTTTGCATTAGATTCCATACATATATGACACCATATAATAGTGGTAGTGTTGGTTTTTGTATCACAAGGTGTGTGATTCACCCCACTGTGAAACATCATCAGTGAGGACATTGTAGTGTATGAGATGCCTACAGTGCATTTTTCCTAATTACAGACTGCCAGAAGTCAGTGTGTTTAGCAGCTGTGGTACTCAATTAATCACACTGGAACAATCAATATGTAGGTGTTATGTGATGGGATCAGACCTGAATTGCTACAAAAGGATGGATAATGTAAATGCAGCACCACAATGAAACGTGAGACATCTGTGTTACGTGTACAGTCGCTGCTACCGCACATTTACAGTAATGCATTTAAAACCATTAGAATTATTTCCAAAGCTGCTTTAATGCGGCACTCCACAGATTTTACACACAAAGTTCAGTTTACTCATCACGAGGAGCACTACTGTACTCAGCCCGTGAAAAAAAAGTTATATAATGTTTTCTGTAGCTCAGGGGGAGCTTTCCAAAGTTTGAAAAAATGATCCTTTTTAACTGAAAGCCTGGGTTACAAACTGGAGGCATGGCGTTCGAAAGACATTGACGTTTATCAGGTGGGGAGTTGCATCATGGGAAATGTAGGATCCAGTGTTTTTTGAGCTTAGCCCACACTAAAAGTCAAGATTTTACCATTCTTTTGTGGCATCCCCAGCTTTATAGAAATGCTATACTAACTTGATGGAGTAACCCTTTACTTGAAACATTTCCTGCACTTTAATTTGGTATTATGAAAATGTTGCGCTTGTTTGGGTCATCATTGAATGTGTCCACCACTTCCTGCATGTCTCTATCAATCTATTGCTTGCCAGGCAACAGATCAGAAGTGCTGTGTGAATGCAGCTTGTTGCCGCTGCCATAAATCCTTTGGTTATGTAACTGACTGAGACAATTGATATGAAGGGTTCAACAGCAGCTGTTGTTTTATCAACAACAGGCTTTAACAAAGCTACACACAGACACACAAGCACACCTGCTGGGACTGATTATCTGGGGGGAAAACTGGATGTTGTACATGCTGCGGCTATTTTTTTCTTGAGCTGTGATCCTCCAGTTTAGTCAGTCTGTGTTGATGTTGGTGATGTGATCACTGCACAGACAGACAGAGATGAAAAGCTCAAATAAAGGAGGTTAAAGACAGAGCAGGGGCAGAGATCTGGTGTGAAGGAAAGTGTTATCCTCCACTGTTTGCCTGCATGTGTCTTGTTAATGGAGACACAGAGATTTATCTCAGGTCAGAGAGTCTCTGCTGTGCTCAGGAGGCGGCAGAGTTTAATTTAGCCTGGAAACCTGAACCTCAGCCTCCTCTGTCAGCTCCTTCTCTGGGCCCAGGGCAAAGCCACAGAGGGCAGCAGGCTGGGATTTGTGGGTGTGAAACGATGAAAGACTCAATACACCTTCAATTAGCTGCAGTACCCCAATCTATTGCTAAACAAAGTGAGGCCACGATGGACACACTTAGTGATCTGGTACATAGGAAGTGATGCATTTGTTGGCCTGGCAGTGAGAGAGCACACAAGTACGCTCACCAGGCAACAGAGTGTCACAGACAGGATCTGTTAGGTTGTCTGAAAACCTCGCAAATTACTCATTTAGACTCAAATGATTCACTCCTGACCTGAAAGTTGACACAACTGTGGCTTTCCATACGTGTGCATGTGTGTTCATATGTATTCATGTGCATGTGTGTGTGTGTGTGTGCGCGTGTGCATGGTTATTCTGTGGTCATACAAGGAGGTGGGCAAATAGCAAATGGGTTTCTGTTACATGTTACGACATTAGACATGACAAAGATATGACTGAACATGTGTTAAAAAGGGATACATGCACTTTTCAGCACATGCATCAGCTGTGTTGTTGCACCAATACAAAGAGAAATTGGTTGGAAATGGGATCAGGATATCAGGGCAGCTATGTTTCTTTTGTGTACTACAGAGTAACCCTGCAACAGGAAACTGTTGTCTTCACGCTTCTTCATACAGTCGTTGACGCCCATATTTCATGTTACATGCTATTCATAGTTTGTTTTACTCTGTTTTTAGTCTGTTTGTCTTTGTTGGATTGAATCTGTTTTCTTTATGTGTGTGTGTGGTTTATGGCAGAATCAAAATATATCAACCATCTGGTGTTCCCTCTGTTGGAATGTTTTTGCTCTCACAGGGATTTCCCAGGGAATAACACACTCAAGCTTTTTCTTTGACTTTGCCTATTCAGCTATAAGCTTTGCAGCCTTTAAGAATGAATATACTGCGGTGACAGCAGGATTTCTGGATTCACCACAGCTGTTCTTGTATTTGGGGAATATTTTTAGCTGCACCCATTTTAATGATTGACAAGTACAGAAGAGTCCACTGTAATTTTGCAGGCTTGAAATTGAGGATTTCTGACAGTCTGTGTGTAGTCCAGACTCGCACAGGAAATAGATGAGAACATCAGAAACAAAGTGTCCCACCTACTGAAGACACGATGTATTTATCTCAGGAACAAAATGCAGTTTGTCAATCAAGTAATCACAGTGCTTCATATCCACTTTTTTCTGAATGATCTTGTGTTCTCCAGCAACAGCAGCTAAATGTTCATGGCTGCTCCAGAATAAATAATGGTACGGCATTGAGTACAACCATGCTATAGTCTTTCCTAGTTATTTTAGTTTGCTGTTAAACATCAAATCTACGAACATGCACCATGAACAGTTTTGTCATGCAGCATGTTAGGTAACATCTGCCTTTCAGTGCTTTATTTCCACTAGCATTTCGCTAATAATGGATCTACTTCCCAGCCAACCAGACATGACCTACTCCATTCCTCCTATTGGCTGAAATTGTGGCACATGTTAACACTCTGTCAGGTTGAGCAAGTGTGCAGACAAGCCTGAGCGTGCACAGTGCAGGGAAGGTAAAAGAGGGCAAACAAGGAAATAAATGTATTTAGCATAGAATACATTTTAGTTTGCTGATTATTTTTTGCATGAGTATAATGCTTCTAGTTTTTGTTCTAATCTTTTCCTCTTCTGTGCACGCTCAGAGTTGAGACACAAATATAACTGTAGTCGTACTCTGAGTAACTAGAACAATCCAGTACAACAGTCCTGCAATAAACCAGGCCTTTGTGAAACTTTTTTACTTGTTGACAGTGTTTCAGAAAGGTGATGATTCAACTGTACAGTACTTTTTTAGGCTGTGATGTTGTGGTGGTGCTGCACTGGACTGCTGTATACTTACACTGTAGATTTCTTCCCATTAAAGTTTTTTGTAACCCTGTTTGCAGCTCATGTATGCTCTCTTTCAGGGTGTACCTGCTGCTCACCTGTTCACTTCCATACACAACATTCACCCATAGAAACTGCTCGTCATAACAGCAGTGTCATGTATTGTCAGCTGTGAGGGAGTTGAGATCTGAATCAGCTTAAGGAGCTCCAAGATTGTCCTAACTTGTATATATTAATACACGTAACCAAGCTTTGTATTCTACTGTCTTTCCTCAGTGTGCAGAAAGCTCCTGTGTCGTGCAGCTGCTGTTTCCCAACATTGCCAACACCTCTGCAGTTAAAGAACATGTAGTATCCAAGGAGGGATTTTGCTGACCGTGCATGCTCTCAAAACCCTGCTTATTATTCATATAGCTAAATGTACTCACACCTGGGTGTCGGCAGTTCCACACAAGTTTCTACAACACTGTGAGTGTAACATGTCTGACACTCTGCTTCTGTCTTTGCAGAGAGTAAAACAACCTCTGTCACTGCCTCCTGGAACGCCTGAAACATGGCACAGTAAGTTAGACCTGCACACACACACACGCACACAGATAACAAACTGAATGTGTAAAAACTTTTGTGGTTTTGTAGCAAACTTTAAAACTGACACATACGCAGGTATAATCACTTCCAAATCACTGCTGATATGTATCATGTGCTGATATGTGGCTGCGTAGCATCCAGAGGGTGCAGAAGAAGACCAGCACCATGTCTCTGACCATCTCCTCTTCCTCCTCTGCGTCCTCCTCTCGAGAGCTCTCCTCCTGCTCCTCCAGCTCCTCCTCCTCCTCCGCCTTCCTCGCTCAGAGACACTCCAGCCTGGTGCAGCCGCTGTGTGTCAGCCCCCAGAGGGTAATTACGTCGAATTCAAATCCATCATCTCATTTGACAGACATGATAATGTATACATAAACTTGTAAATCAAACTGCTGGGGAGGTGAACGTGATATTGCCTTGAACTTTTGAACTTCGGATGTGGAGCAACATTATAGACTGAGACCAAGATCAATAGATAGTTCAAGGAATGACTGTACACGTGATTTACTAATTCAAAAAGTGGATTTAGTGTTTAACAAATAAGTAAAATGATTATTAAATAAATTAAATCAAATACTTTAATTCCTAAAATTTCCCATTTCCAGACTCAGAGTCCCATCTACAATCAACAGTATTCAGGGAATGGAGTGGCCCCTACTTTTGTTAAGGTATGTATATACTGTAAATTAGTATAGAGCTACACAGTATATAGAGCTATGTATAGAGATGAAGAAAATCAGAAAAACGTTTGTATGATTTAAATGGAAGATTACTGATTGTAATAATATCCTCTAAGATCTTCCTCTTCCTCTATCGTCTCTCCATTTCTCTGTCTCTGCACCCATCACCATCACCTCTGCCAGTGCCTCCATGATGTGTCCACAGTGAAGGGTCAGTTGGTGGTCCTGGAGTGCAGACTGAGGGGAACTCCTCCCCTCCAGGTCATGTGGTACAGAGAGGACGAACAAATACTGGACTCTGATGATTTTAGGATACTACGCAAGAGTGAGTGTGTGTTTGTCAGTGTGCTGGAGTTGTGTGTGAGTCATAAATTTGACTTCGGATTCCAGTTACAGTTACCAAATCAAAAGTCTTGTGATTCAGCTTTGACAATTATGTTAATAATGTATGAACCTGGACTTTATGACATGAAGAAGAAAAAGAAACTAATACCAGAAAATATTACACTGTAGGTAAAGATCATCACCCTATAGCTAAAATAAATTGCTCAAAGTTTTGTTCACAACAGCAGGTTTTGGAGTTTATGGCTGAGACTGGATCAGATTAGAAATCAGAGGTGCCTTTGTCCACTTCTTCTCAGATTTATGAAGCTGCAAGAACAAATAACTTCAACATTATATCACAACTGACTCCTCATCTGGCGATATTATTACATGAAAGTAAAACTTATTCACCCCTTTGATTTATTTCAGACGTATAGCAGCTTGGATTTATATATGGTGGTGAGTTCACTACAAAAAGAAATGACTTTTCTCTCTTCTTGTTTTCCCAGAGGCCAGCTCTGCATCAGTGCCAGGTAAGTACAGAATATTGGTTATATAATAATGGTTTTAAAGAAATGGTTCCCAATGTGGGGGTGGAGAGTCACAAGACGATTAAAGAGATAATGAGACATAGTGCGGCTTTGATCCTGTGTGGAAGATTTGTATGGAATGAAAAACTGCAGTGATGTCCTTGTGTTACTGTCTGCAGAGGAGCTGTGCACACTGGTGATCACAGAGGCCTTTCCAGAAGACTCTGGCCTGTTTAAATGTGTGGTCCTCAACTCCTTCGGCACGGTCTCCTGCTCAGCGATGCTGGAAGTTTACAATGGTTAGATGTCCATTTATATATTACCGTAATTTATCTCTTACAAGTTCACCTGCTGAACTGTATGAAACAATGAAAACGATCAGTCTCGCTTGCTTTCTCTTGCACCCCTCCATGTAGACCTGGAGGAGCAGCTGGAGATCGAGGTCGTCCGTCAGCAGGAAGCAGTTTCTCTCAGCCAGGAAAAGGAGGAGGTGTTCCAACAGGAGACTTCCTCCTGCAGAAAGAGCAGCGAGGACTTTCCCTCTGAGCTGCCTGACTCCGTGACCCTCCCCCCTCCCGAGTGGCCTGACAGCCCTCTAGAAGATAACATCCCTGTTGCAGAGTGAGTAGATGGCACACACACACAAAACACACACTGTGTCAATCTCAGTCAGCCAGTATCCATAAACATTATATAACACCTACCTCTGTGTTTATGTACACACCATTATTTTAAACCAGTGATGTACTTCCTCCTTTATGGCACCATTCATGGTGTATGATAGTGAGCTTGTAGTACTCCTGCTTGCTATAAAATGATCTTATTTTGAAGTAAATAAAAAAACAAGAAAACAGTGACAATCTTTTCAGCTTCTGACCCTTGACCTTATTTTTCTTAGTACTTGCAACACAGTTGATGCAGCAGTTGAAGCTTCTTCTGCAACATTCAGTGTTGTGCGTCACCAATCACTAAAATGTTAAATACAATTGTGATTAATTTTATTGGCTTTATTATATTTATAGGAAACACAATTTATTGTTTGAGCCTATGGGAGATGGAAGTAGTCTGTTTATTTATTTATCTATTCAATCATTCATTCACTCACTCACTCTTTTACTCATTTTTATTGTTACAGTGTAGTGGGTATTTCCTTTAGGTAAATTGTTCAGAAGCCCACATTAGAAATTAAGTCTGTTTACACTGATGTAGTTCCTCTTTATATCCAGGCGAGGTCGCTGTTGTATTATTAAAAATAGGAGAACAAGCCAATTTTCAAGTTTACTTTTCTGTCTTTCTTTCTTTCTTTCATGAGATTAATCTAATGAGACCAAGTGAGAACTCAATGATAATGATGAGGACACTATATTAATGAGAAAAGGGGGCTTTAAAACACTAATTAACGTAGAAATACACTGAATAAATAAAAAATAACATAATAAAAAACGTGAGTGGAGCTCTGTGTATGATGAACCGCTGAGGCTGAACAGAGATGCGGTTGTGATGACGACGCTGAGCTTTTGGGAAATTAAACCAATCAGCTGGGCCCGCGCGGTCCCGTCTCTCCGCGTTTACTCCCTCGTGAGCGCGCGGTGTCACCTGTTGCAGTCCCGCCTGCCTCCCGCTTCACATCGTCTGGAGTCTGGATCCCCTCCGCGGCGCAGGGAAAGTCCAGTTTCATTCAGCCAGTGCTGAAGTTTCAGGAGCGCGGTGCAGAAACGCTTTACGAGGTAAGAAAATATCCTCTTTGTGGTTGCTCAGGTAACAGCAACCACGGTGCCGGGAACCGTCGCCATTTGGATATAATATGCGTCTGCTTTGGCGTTAATGTTTAAACAAGCTTATTTTCCTTCCTTGTTTATATCATGGGAACTTAATATGCTATGTCCTCCTTAAAAGGTCGAACTATGTTTAGAGCACTTGGAAAGTGGACTTTAGTTTATTTTGGGACTTTGTGTCATCTGCTTGGTGCTCTTTCAAACAGACTGGGAGGAAATAAGACGTAAGATAATTTAAATAAACGTTAGCCAGCGGTGTTATTCCTGGTTTTCGTCGGTCGGTGAAAAATGTTGATAACTGCTTAAAGCTCCCCATTACAAATTCGCTCTATACTTTTCTCAACACCCTCTTATCTTTTAAGTGTCGCTAAAAAGCCCCAAAACACATTTTTTATGATAAGAAGCACGGTTTTACGTTTCCTTTTCACGTCTGACACATCTCCACACAAGTAATTTACCCAAACTGAACTGCAGTATGACATGAACCTGTCCCTCACTTTCCTGGGGATCCTCTGGAGCTGCTCCAGGGACCCACTCAGGGAAGCACCATAAATGTGTGTCTTTATTGTGCTGTTGAGGTGTGTTTGCTGCATGCCAGACAGCCCATACTTCTTAAGTGGTGCCTCAGAATGGGCTATGAGCTCATCTGTGAAGTGGTAGTATGGCCTGTGTGTCCTTCAGACTTAACCATTTACCAGCAGTCCTACAAAAGGGCTCATATTGTTGGACACATGATACTGATTTATTTTCTCAAATGTCTGGCAGCTGTGAGCAGTGGTCCCATTTATAGATTTTATTTGGTGGTCCCACGTAGATTGGCACTACCCAGAATTATATCTTTGTATGTGTGAGGAAATACAGAAAACACTGTGTGAGGAGTTTGAGACTGGTTAGCAGGAATGGTGGGTTCAAGTGCAGTCATATAGAGTGGAAAAAGTGTGAATACAGAGCTGTTTTGCAGTGAATATTGCTCCACAAATAAATTCTCAACCTGTGAGAAATACCAGCAGAGGTGTAGTAATATCACAGCAGATGAAAAATACCACGGTTGAGGAGCCTACAACAGATGCTACTTAGTGAGTATTAAATAATATTTTATCTCTTGAGCTTTTGTATCTGTGGTGTTTGATACAGTTCTGTAAGTGTACCTTTAACTTTGACTTGATACTTTGGTTCATATTCAAATCCAGTGAGTGTTTCATGGTGTGAAGTATGGTTGGCTGAGTGTAATGTAAAATCAGAGTCCAGGGCTATGATCTCATCCGTAATGTGAAGTGCAGACATGGCGTCTGTGTCCTTCAGAAACCCCCCTTCCTCAGAGCTGCAAACAACAACAGTTGTTCAGAAACTGTTGGCAGCGGTCTGGCTTTTAAGGTCATGTTGAGGTTCTCCGGCCAACTTGAAGTTTATCCGATTATTTTATTGATTTGATTATTTGACGAGGAAAAGGAACTGGATTATCTGTAATAATGTGAGGTGCTTCGGTTTTCCCACAATAAAAATAACGATCTCAGATAAATGATGAGAAGGTGTAGTTATTTTGGTCACACCGTAAAGATTACTTTCAACTGTGAAAACAAATTGGGCTTTTTCTTTCAGACATTATGTTTGAGGTGTTTGGCACATCTAAGAGTGTTTTTTGTTCCCCCCAGCATCTCAGTTTCTCTTTAACTCTGACTGGCTATCACCCAAATATGGTAAAATGTTCAAAATGATGCAACTATTAAACACCAAACCATTTTACTACACTATTTTCTAGGATAAGGTAGAATGGTAGAATATATATTTATATATAAGGCCAGAAAACACAGCGGTGAGATGCTTAATTTGTCTAATTTTCATTAGAATGAATCCAGTTTGGTTTCTGATCATCAGGTGGACAGATAAGTGGACAAATGGACAAATAAATGAAGAAAATGATGCTCATTCACAATCCCTTTCACAGAAAACATTATGCATTTCATCTCTCACCACCCAGTATGAACAGAGTATCTCACTATGGTGTTGAAATATTTGCAGATTCTGTGAAGCATTCATATTGTTGTCCCTCTGTTGTCGCCGGTCATACAGAGGACTTAGAGCAGCTTAGCATGCTCCTACCCACAATGCCATGCAGATCTTGTGTGTGTGTGTGTGTGTGTGTGTGTGTGTGAGTGAGAAAAGGGTTGGGTCACCAGTAGAGTGTCTGCACCTGCCAGCTGATGTCCGAATTCCAAGACCAATATAGCTTTGCCCACTTAATGACACAAACACAAATACACACACAAACACGCACACGCACTGTATACCATCACAGCACTAAATCACACACACACACACACATTACTTTCACACAGTAGCATTTAAAGCACAGAAACACACTAAACACACTCTCATTAATTCAGTCTCCGTGTACTTGAACACACTCCAGCGGGCTAATATCCGCTCACACGTGGTGCATACTACATGTGTACTAGAATATGACCATTTAGTCATCTGCTGAGGTAGAAGACATGTGATCTTCATGGATGAGTTTTGGTGGAAACACCGGTGTTGCTGTTTTTGGTGATCAGGGTCATTGTTAACCATTAAAAAGAATGATCAAGTAGATGATCAGCAGCTGATAAACTGCTGACATGTCATGTTTCTGTGTATGTTACATTTACTCATACTGACTTGTCAATGACAGGTGTAATTAACAATATTAATCATAGCTGTATTACATTCAGGTGTGACACTTCCAGGACCTTGGTATCCATAAAGGCCATTTCCGACTACACACACTTTCTGTCATTTAGAAACTACACTCACAGTTTCAGACTGTTGGTCAGCTGATGCTGGCTGGCCAAAACTGTCTTGTGCCCTCAGGAGACTCAGGAGAAAAACAGTGAGCAAGTGTGTGTAAGTAAATGAGTGTGTGAGAGACTGCTATTGTCATTATGCTCCTGCGTAGCCCAGACTACGTGGTAGTCATGGGAACAACATTCTTTCCTAGTAGAAAAGTAGAGGACCAGTCAGGCTTGGTATTACAGGAAGAAAACTACTGAGTGGGCTGAAATGGGAGCAGAACCACTGATATCTGTTCCTCTCATTAGACGGTCCCAGTGGTACCATGGCAGCCGTACTGGAGCATATATTCTGTGGTTAAAGATATTTTGCTCAGCAGTTGACACATCGATCTTGATGGTAAAAATCTCAGCCATTAATGGTACGTACAGGCTGGGTCACAGTGTTGTCCACTGAAATAACATCATGGTGAGGTGATTAACATTATAAACATTAGTTGGTTCAGAATCAGTGTTGGGTAAGTGTGATTGTCGTGTTGGCACCAAACTGCATTGGACAAAAACTTCAAATATCAGGTGGTGGAAACCAGTGTTTTTGGAAAGCCTAAATAGGGAGTTTAAAATGAGTGATTTTAAGTCAAGGACAATTTTGTAATTAAACGTGCGAGAGAATTTGAATTTGTCATTTAAGATTGTTAATGTGCATCTGGAGGTCTTCAGATCTTTGTATTATTTCTTGGTGGAGCTGACACTAGGTTTCTGGAGATCGGGGGATTGTTACAGATAAAATCCGTTTAGCTTTAGGAACTCTGTAGGTGACTTTCAACTATTGATGTACGTCACCCATCAGTTTCCCTGACTGTCTGCTTCTGAATATATTCAGGTCTTTGCTAACACATCTGTTTTTATCTGTCAGTTTTCCAGAGCCTCAGCCGGCCAACCACTCCTCTGAAGAACCCTTTGGTCGCAGCGGGGAGGAGAGTGCCCTGAGCTCAGAGAGCCAAAGGTCACCAGAGGTTACTGTCCGAGCCTGCACGCCCAGCCCTCCCCCTCCACCCTCGCCACCACCACCAGCCCAAGTCAAGGAGACAACCCAAACACCTAAGCTGTTCACCCCAAGCAAGCTCAGTTTCACTGTAAGAACAGAACAGAACAGTCATTGTACAAAGTTTTGTGCTCTCGGAGAAGTTTTTGCTACAGTTGTTAATCGCTGCCATCATACTTAGAAACTTGATATGTCAAGTTTGAAAGGTTAAACAGGAATGGCAAATGAAAATTTACACAGGCTATAGAGAGAAAGCACCAGTTGATGGATATGTAAATATAATGCAATATAAAGTATCTGTCTCCTTTATCCTCTCTTGTCTATGCTTAGCTGCCTGTTGAGGGGGTATAGATTTAGATTTTTCATGAGAATATTTCATTACATTTTGAACAGCAGAAACAGACATTAATTGACAAGCACAAACAACTTCACCAACACTGGTCCTCTTAACTCTGTCTTGAATGTTCTTTTGAATATGTTTTCTCAATTGGTATTCGAGAAGCATGTTTATTAGCTTCATACCAGTGAATGGAAATGTGTAAAAGTTTCTGAATGTCTCTTCTTCACTCAGAAATGGTCGAATTCCACCTTATTCAGTTTTGGTAAATTTGTGTGTCTTCTCCCTTCCAGTCCTCCCAGTCAGGAGGCAACAACATGAACCTGTCAGACCTGCCTACCTTCACTCCCAGCACCTTCCCTCCCAGTGCCTTTAACTATGAGCGGCCGAGGCATTTTATCCAGTCGCAGCCTTCCTTCCAGGCACCCAGCTATGAAAGTGTTCTGAGGGAGGCCCAGGAGAACCAAAATAACTCCCAACAGAACCTCAACAGTCCCCAAAATAGTCCAAATGTTACAGAGACGCAGAGTCAAACAAAACTTCTGTCTACACAAAATCAGTCTTTTTCTCAAACTCAGTCAGCGTCCAAGTCCTTTTCACAGACCCAGTCACAGTTTCAGTCACTAAGCCTCAGTCAGAACCAAACCCAGTCTGTCGCCCAGACCCAGATCCAGACCCAGGCCAACGGCACGGGCAAGTCCTCTCCCTCCTCATCCAGTCTCAGCTCTCCTATTTCCACCCCGGCCTCGTCTGCTGCACCTTCTCTTTCCTCCACTGCCCCCTTGCTCAGTCCCTCTGACACCACCACTTCCTCCTCCCCTTTCCCAGCCTCCTCATCCTCTCTCCCCCGCACCACCATGCGTTCCACCATCACCCTCACCCCCAGCGTCCCCAGCGCCACCGGCCTCGGCAGCGCCACCCTGCCAGCCAACCAGGACACCATGTCAGCACCGGCTGCTTACCTCTGCTCTGTGCTGCCCTCCCAGTCCGCCTTCTCCCCATTTTCCTCCTCCAAGCTGTCTCCCAACTCCAACCTTCCCCACCCCTCCACCTCCCCCTCCCGCTCCCCACTTGCCCCCTCCAGCCCTCTCCTCCCCATGAGGGCCTCCTCCTCTCCTTCCTCCCGCCCTCAGCAGCCTCTCCCAGTGTCCCCTTCCCTCCCTAGCTCCCCTCTCTCTCCCTCCTTCTCCTCTGTCCCACCGCCCAACACTCCCAACAGCCAGAACAGAGTACCGCCTGCTGTGGTCTCCCTGCCCGCCAGCTACAAGGCTACGCCAAGCATGTGAGTAGTATACATCAGTTTGTCATGCACATGTTCACACACAAGTGAACTTTTCCCACACTTAAAAAAAAACATTGCTTTGAGGAGCGAAATGTATATATTTCTGCAGAGAGAACAGATGTGTGTATGTGTATGTCAAACTGGAGAAACTCTCCCTGAGCAGAAAGACACCACTTGTTTACTGCTTATGATTTAACAGCAAGTGGGCCTGCCATACCGGTGGACGTGGTCAACTCCTGGGAATAAATACCAATATGATTCCTCATTGAAGAGGTTTTTCAGAATAATGGTGACATGTCTAAAACTGTAGTCCAGCTATGTGGATGCAACTTTCTACAGACTTCATTGAACCTGGATGATTGAGAAGAACCTTCACTACACTACGATTAGTATCCAGACTGAGTTGAAAATAACATTAACAAACCTGAAATTATAAAATCATGGAAGTGACTTTGACTTAGTTGTGCAAGTTTATGGACAATCCATAGTATTTACAACATATACATGGTGGGAACTCTGCTATTTAAAAGCATGAAGAAATCATTTGTAAATACTCATTGCAGTAAATGCAGTCTATTAGTAAAAAGTTCCCCCCACACGTTTGTGCTTTCTTTCATAAATGAAGCAGAACAACCTGTGTATAGGTCATACTGTAGCACATTTCCACTAGGCAGCTAAGGTTGGAAGTTGGATGAAGAAGTTGGTTTGTTGCAGGATTAAAGATCTTTAGTGACTATTCTGCTCCTCTTCATCTTTGCTTCCTCTTGTGCTGTATTTATCTCTTCCTCCCTCCTTTATCTCGTTCTCTTTCTGCCCCTCAGCCTTCCCAAGCCCATCCTGAAGAAGTCCGTAGCTCCTCGGCCTTCTTCCTCTCGCTCCACAGATGAAGACATCCAGGGCTCCAAAGACGCCCTCATCCAGGATCTGGAAAAGAAGCTGCGCTCAAAGGAGGCCAGGAGGAGAAGCAGCCAGGTGTGTGTGTGTGTGTCCAGCAAACTGTGCTGGAATTGCAAGAATCCTCCATTTCATTCATCCCCCCAAAAAAACATTCCCCCCACTGACACACTCACACACTCCAGCCCATCCTCACTGACACAGTGTGTGCCTGTTTGAACCTAACAGAATACATAATTGCAAAAGTTAACCAAAACACGTCACAGCACACTTTCTATGTGTGTGTGGAAAATGACAATTTAATAGTATAAAGCTTCAATTTCGACAGAAACTGTCCTATGAGGAGCGTATGGCTCGTAGGCTGCTGGGTCCAGACAACGCCACCTACATGTTTGACCAAGACAATCTTTCAGACTCACAACTCGACCAGGTACGACAGCAAACTTTCATCTAGTCAGTGGACGTCATAAACATTACAAACTTTACAAACTGTGTTTCAGATTGTACTGATGTGTGTTGGCGTGCTGACCTTGCTATACAGACATTTATGTTGGCTCTGGTCCAAAACCCATTAGGTTTCATTTTGCTGTTAAGTAAAGACCACACATTATTACCGTCATTTGGGTTTGAATGGCTGCACAGGGAGCCCGTTCCCCTCTCAGGGCCTCCTGATGGGCTCCCGAGTCCAAAGTTGAAAAAGCCTGGCAGTATAATCAGCAGCCCCAGTGAGCTGTCTCATGCTGTCATTTTGACCAGTTGCACTGTGTGTGTGTGTGTGTGTGTGTGTGTGTGTGTGTGTGTGTATGCAGGATTGTTCTGTCAAAAAGCCTCTGTCGCTCACAGGGCTTTGCACCTCCTATTCTCTCTTTCACACACAACGCAAACACACAACACATGCATGTACACACACACAGATACACTCGTCCTCTGAAGCCAACAAGGTTTGTCAGCGGCTATTTCTAGCCCGCTTTCTGAGAACGAGCCCCTTTCACTGGTGACAACAGGACCATTGTGTCAGAACACACACACACACACACACAGAGTTACTCTCTTGGCATTTTGTCAACCTGTTGATCAGTGCGGTTAGTTTTCACAGTTCAAACCTGTTATTACCTCAGCTCATATTGATCTGTTCTCTGTTACAGCCAGATTCACCAGAAGGAAGACACACAGGTGGACTCTGGTAAATACAATTCATGTATCAATATTGCTCATAATTATTAACCCAGGGTCCCAGTCTACATTAGAACCTTGAACGTGAGATTCCCGTCCTGCGTGGCAATATTTACTCAATCTATACAGTTGTAAAACAAAATCAATCTTTTTATTTGGTGGATTCAAAATGATGACGGTCATTTTGCTTTTCAGATTTGTCCAGCTCATGAATGTCTGACACTTTGTGTTTCTCTCCATTTGAGTGTGGAAACTGAGCCTCAAGCTGCTCGGTGCAGTCATGCCTGATACTTTGCAGGTTACGTCACAGAAACATCCATGTAAACAGTCATTTAATATCTTAGTTTTGAGATCTTAATGTATAAGTGAGATATCACTTCACCATTTTAATGGGATTCGAGGTAGAAATGGGAGGATTGTATACACAAGGATTGAAAAGTTGTTTGTTCATTCCCAATTATAGCCTGTGTTTATTTAATCTCTACATTGTGTTGTGCCATAAAGAGTGTCTTGTAACTCCAACTGTCCCTCATCTGATAGCCATGCTATCAGAGGACAGAAACTGAACAGGAATCAGCGTTAATATGGTTGCATGTGTGTGTGCTGTTCTGTCATTGAAAGTGAAGTAAAGTGTGGTTATGAATAAATAATCTCCCTCTCCCCGCAGGGGGAGGCACCACTCAGGGACAGACGAGAGGGCGAATGAGGGCTCAGCTATCCAGGAGAAATGTTACGCTCCTCGCTTCCTGCAGATCCCTCCAGACCTCACTGTAGAGGAGGGACGCTTCTGTAGGATTGACTTCAAGGTGAATCACTCGCTCACGCACACACGCATGCATTAACACCAAGGGCTTCATGTTTTCAAGTTCATTAATACACCCAAGTCTATAATACTACAAGGTCAGGGGCTCCCCTCATATAACAATAATGGCGTGGTTATGAAAAAGTAAATAAAGAGGGGATAAAATTGCGACTTCTCTGTTTTCTCAATCCAGGTCGGAGGCCTCCCTACACCAGACGTCTGCTGGTACCTGGACGGTAAAGCCATCCGTCCAGACGACTACCATAAGATGCTGGTGTGTGAGAAAGGGATGCACTCATTCATCATAGAGATCGTCACGGTGCACCATGCCGGCGTGTATGAGTGTGTGGCCAAGAACCGAGCAGGGGAGAGCAGATTTACCATGAAGCTCGATGTATTAGGTAAAAATGTCATTACACCTTTTTTTTAGGCTGGAAATGCTGTCTTTTAGGATTCCATCCTAGTGCAGTGCTTTGTGAAGTTCTTCCTCAGGGTGGGACAGAATTTAATCACCTTTGCTGTGCAACCTCTTCTTCCTCTCTGCAGCCCAGGAGGTTCTCCGTCCTCCCACCTTTGTCCAGAAGATGTTGAACTCCAGAGCTCTAGAGGGCGACACTCTTAGATTAGAGTGTAAAGTGGACGCTTCCCCTCCTCCACAGCTCTTCTGGAAGAAAGATAAAGACATGCTGCGCATTGACCCAAACCGAATGAGGTGGGTCAACTAGAGTACTTCATTACACCCAAACTCCTCCTTAACTGCACATCAAACTCAATAGATGATACTGTAGGTACATTCTTTAATAAACATATCCAGCCTATCAAGTATTTTACAAAGCACAATTTGTTTTCTGCTTCAGTCCTGTTGTCGAATTATATCGATTGAAACACGACTCCAAATGAATGATAAAGTTGCTCCCCAAATAAACTTTAAAGGTAATAATATATCAGTGTTGTGTTTACAACTTGTTTCTGCTGCCACCAAGTGGCCTAACAGTCCCTTATTGCAGCTTTACTGATGGGCCAATTTCCATTTTTAACAGTTTCACCAGATTGAAAAATAATATTTATGTTTTTAAACACACCTGAACAGAAGAAATAGGCCTGTTTGCCAAATTAAAGGTAAAGTAATGTGCACAATAAGCTTAATGTTATTAAAACATGTTAAAACATGAGGTTTATTTCAGGGCAGGTTACAACAAGATTTCTAATAGAAAACTGCACCTATACGCAGTTTATCCTGCCTCTAGTTCCTACTGGACAATAGGCACAATAACAAAATGCACTTGCACATGCGGAAATATATTAAATCAATTATGTATAAATTCATGTCTTAGTTTACATGTGCCGTTATTTTTTGAATAGTGTATTTGTTCTTTTGAATGTTCACCCTGCATCAGGACGATTTGGCCACCAACTTAGTGATGAAATAAACATTTGAATATCTTTGTTTCTTCGCAGTCTGTATCAGGACGGTTCAGGCCGGCAGTGCTTGTTGATAGAGCGGCTGGTGAAGTCTGATGCTGGTTGGTACACTCTCTCTGCCATCAATGAGGCTGGCATGTCCACATGCAACGCCAGGCTGGATGTAGGCAGTAAGTCCTCTGTGTGTTCATCTTTCTATGCAAATTTGCTTTAAAAGGCCCATCTCAGCTATCTGTTGCCTGAGATAGCCCGGTAGTTACCATAGTAGCTCAGGCTGTAAAATCAAACAGCAGATGGAGAATGTTGTGCGCTCAGCGCTACGGTGAATCCAGCTCTGCAGCCTGGAACACGTCAAACAAATGCTGTGTCATGTGATCGAGCGGAAACTTGATGAACGCATTAGGCATCGAGCTGCATAATCAACGAGTCAGAGCGATAAGTAGGGGGTCCATCCACTGATGAGAGAGAGCCTACTGGAGGAAAATACAAAAGCTATTAGGTTTCTGCTCGATCACATAACACACCATCTGCTTTGTGGAGAGGGAGCTGAGTGAGAGGACTCATAAAGAAAACAACCTGACCCTCTGTTACACATGAGTTAGACTATATAGCTTACTAGCAAACCTGAAAGTGAGTTTAGACCACCTCATCTGAACCAGGACTCAGACATTGTAGTTGAGCAGGACCTCACAACAATGCAAGAAAGAGGTTTTACAGGGTGTTTTACCGTTAAGAATTTCATATCAAGCCTTTAACCTAATCACCAAGGACTTTAAAGTAAGTGTAACAGTAAAAAAGAGAACTTTCCACAAGCATCAGCAGCCCTTCAATTCACAGTGGGTGTGTGAGTACAGGTGATACAGATTCTGAAAACATTACAGTTAAATGATTATGGCTAATACAGTTTTGTATGAAGTGCTGTGGATTTGCTGCTCTGCTAATGAAACACGTTTTGAATACAGAGCTTTGCTGGTCTGCCTTCTTTTTGATTGGCTCTCTTTTTCTGGTGTGACACCACAACCATGCAAAGTGTCAAACTGATTGCTTTATTTCCTCTCTTTGAAGACACAGCACCATTACCATTACCATTACATTACCTGTACAGACAACAATATTATTCAGTTCAATTCATTTCAATGTATTTCAGACTATAGGTACAGAGACAAAAAAGTAGCACTGAAAAATAAAATGTTAAATATCAAAATAAAAGCTATTTGTAGTGGCAGAGGTGAAGCTTTCAGCAGTCAAGTGACTTATCCAACATCTCAACCCTCTTTGATGATTTTTATATACCAGCTACGGATTCAGTTCTGCATTTCTGGATGTTAAATCTTCCTTGATTCTAAATATCATTTGCCCAGTATACCAGAACAAACACCTGAATACATCTGTTTCCTCTCATAACCACAACAGGTTTCTCTGTAGGTACACATGCCAGTTAATTAGCACAAGGAATACTTCCAATAGATCCTATTGATCTGTTTGAAAGAGTCTTGTCACAACCTGAGTGAGAGGGGCAGAGGAGGTTTCATATGAGCTCCTTTTATTTTAAAAATGCCTACTTTGGTTTGTTCTGTGTATCATTTGTGTTGTGTTATTTAGTATTTGTACATTTTGATGAAATGTAAAAGGTAGTTATTGATTACAGTTAAAAGACAACCATACACACATGAAAAATGACTTGAGGACATGTACACACATACAACACATCCGGTCCAGATGCACAGAATGCTAAAACCACTAGTTAATAGTTTTGTGAGTTTGAAATCAGAAGGTGAAACATGGAGAGCCGCGGAGCCATTGTCTCTACAAATGAGTGCTGGTTCCATATCTGGCACTGAGCCATGCCATGCTGTCCTGTGCTATGGCGTGACGGGCAGAAGAGTTATTTTCAGACACCTGGCATGAAAGGAATGTTTAGCCTGCGTCGTCCACCAGTAAAATCTGTTGCTGCTGTTGGCGACACCAGCGGTGTTAATCATATTATTAATATTAATAAACACGGCATCAACAGGCCTGTAAAAACAAATGGCCTTTTCACCCTCCAGTGAGAAGTTAGTGAGCTCCACTCTCCAGTAAACACACAGTCTTATGTACATGTGATGTCAGAAAACCAGTTGTACATTATTTTTGTGGTTTCCTTCAAATGAGTAATATCCGAGATTTAAAACTTCACATTCACACCCATGTTTATGAAGTCCCACACTTTATTACAGACAGTTAGGGTCATACTGCAACAAAATAATAATAGTGTTAGTAACAATTAGTTATTAGCCTTCTTCTAATAAAACGATTCTAATCCAAATGAGATTTAACACGTTTAAAACTGATCAAACAACAAAACAACAATCAAAAATGAGTACGTGTGTAATTAATCAATAAAGGTGCATTTGAATTCATCACTCCCCTCTCTCTCTGCCCCGCGCAGCTCGCACAGCCCCGCCCATGAAAACGGCGCCCCCCGCCTCGAAGACGCTGAAGCTGCTGTCCTCTTTGAGCCACGTGCCCGCTCTGACTGTGGAGAGCCCCGCCCAGCACACTGCCCCGCTGTACGAGAGTGAAGAGCTGTAGACACCACACTAAACCCAGTCACACCCTCACACAACTATCACACATCTCAGAGCTGTCAGACTGGGCCGGAGCCTGTGCTAACTGTCATTTCGAGGAAGACGCAGAACTAATCGTGCTTTGGTTCAGAATACAAATTAAAAGCTCTGCAGCAGACGAGGACACACCTCAGAATACTTTTGGGGCCGAGCCAGGTTAATTTATTAGTTATTGTACAAGGCTGCTAAACACTAAGATTCAGTTTGTGGAAATCTTGAGAAGAAAAAAAAACTGTGATAAGGTATTTGGGAATTTTTCTTCATTATTGGAAAAAGTTGAAATTTGTCTTGCTAAGACGCTCAAAACAACCCTTCCTCCACCCATTAGACATTATGTGTTTTACATACTTGGAGGAAACAACCCTAACCATAAGGAGCACCTGGTAGCTGCTTTGAGCGAGATGTTTCCACAGTCAGGTGCCTTCAGAGTTAAAATAATCACACCTCATCTGCTGCTGTTTGTTACCACTGTGCCTGTCCCTTTTCCCGCCTGTTTGTTGTTTAAAGCTGCAGGGCTCATATTTGATACATGCCTGTAAGCCTCCCTTCATCTGCCTGTCTGGCCTGCTCTCAGCAAAATGCTGTGTCTAGGTCACGGATGTATTAATAGACCTGGATACGGTGTGGCAGAGTCAGCCCTGCTGCCAGTTTTATCCCAGCGGCCAACCGCAACACTGCAACACAAGAACCCCTGTGGTCCAGAAACCATTTAACGGTGCTTTATCTTGACACACAGTCTCCAGCTCTCTTCAATGGTCTAGGTTAGAAAACAGGAAGCAACCAAGATTAACTACAGTACCCACAATCCAACACTGCCAACATCTATCACTGCACTTTAATCCTGACAACTGTCTGCTTGTCACTCTGTCTCATCAAGCACCTGATCTTCTTTCCATGTATCTGAATAAGGATGATTTTGTGTTTGAGCCTCCAAATTTCAGTTTGTGTCCCTGAATTACAGCTGCTGTTGCTTCTGATGATGTGTGTCTGTGAAGCTCCATAACTGGAATATAAAACAGATAAACTAATCCTTTCCGCTCACCTCCACAATTTAAAGAGAGCTCAGATGTCACAGTTCTCTGCTGTGGTATAAATTCAGTCTAATATGTGTTTTTAAAGTTGGTTTCTAATATACGGTGTATGTGAATGAAGCTATTTATTTGAACTGAAGTTAGTAGTTATCAGTGTTGGGACTTGAAGCCGCCCCTCTCTTGGCTGGCAAAAGGCTGCAGCCAGAGGTGTATAATATCAGCGAGTTGGACAAAGAGCAACAGGCTGCCATTCTGATACCCAGCCTCTACCACTGAACACAAAACCTGATCTGCACTCAAAACAACACTAACTTACTTTGAAAAGTTTACATTTGATCACATCTGCAGTGCAGATAAGACATGTTTTTACACATTCAGTCTGTTTTGTTCTCCTTCACTGCATGTATGCATCATTTTCTGTGTTCAGTTGAAAAATAGGTATCAGTATGTCAGCCTGTGGCCAGATTCGCCAAACTCTCCGTTTCTGACCAGAGCCATGCATAAAAAGAGCAAAAAGAGGCTTGCCTGCTTACCTTGGAACTGCTTGTTGTTACTGCCAGCGAGGACCTAATTTCACAAAAACCTGGTCTTTTTGGCTGGATCTGCATGCAAACTGAAAATCTGGTATTTAACCCTGTGTGGCCACAGTTCAGTCTGCTCACTGGCAGGAATCCTACTTAAGATGCCCAAAAAATCTGAGATTTAGTTCACAGGATGAAAGTTCAGACGCAGCGTAGTTGTGCTGCATTAAACTGCCTTTCACTCAGAACTAACGGTTCTAGATATAGTATTTATACCGTTTGTCATGTTTGGAACAAACAGGGTTAAACATTGGATTTGCTTAAAGCACCACAACAGCTTTGGTTAATTAGTCCCTTTCTGTTGAGATTTGAAACTGCAGGTAGTAGTGTGGATACTCCTGAAGTACTGTTTGTTGTGTAAGAAGTTCTACATATCACTGGATGAATGAGGAATAAAGTTTATGTGACCTTGGCTTTGCCTCCTGGTGTGTATTTTTTTTATAGTGGGCACTGTGGTCAAGAGTTCAGAGAGATGAGGGCTGAAGATCTGCTCGGCAAGCAGCCCCCCTTCTGAAGGGTCTATGAGCAAGACCCTGACGATTTCATTTTCAAAATACCTTTCACTATTAATGCCGTCATGTCACCCTCTGCTGGTGGTGATGAAGATGTGCCTTTAAAATTCTTTCATATCACATGCGAACAGGTGATTCAATTTGTTCTTTTTATTAAAAACAAAAGTAGACAACAATATCAAAAATCACATAAAACTGTTTGTGGCTAAAAGAGGACCGGAGGTGGCAGGTGGTAGAAAATATTTCTACTGTGGCCACTGGTGTAAATCTGTAATGAGCCTGTTTCAATAAAGTTGCAGGTTGAAGGGGCAGCGCCTGATCGCTGAATCAACTACCTGCTTCAGTACAAAATGTTTCACTACCAAACTACCAGCCTCGTCCCCACCACCGTCCTCCTCCTCTACATTATGAACACACTCACAGTTCAGACATTTATACGTGTATATACAGTAATGAGCAGAGAACACAGAAGAAAAGAGAAAGGAATGAAAAGACAGGAGGATAATTCCTGTTTGGATCAGCTCGAGTCCAGCGGCCTCATTAACAGATGTCCAAATCAATGTCAAGTGAAAATGGAAGTTGTTGTGAAAGTGCCCAGCTCTGCACCAGTGCTCGCCTTATAGAGCTGTAAGGCACATGAATAATGCTATTTAAAAAAAAAAAANAAAAGGGGAAATGGATATCCCTACAGCTACACACTGACTGTAAAATAAGAAAAGTGTTGAACTAAAATGGTGCCTGGAATCATTTGTACCTCTGAGATTCTGTCTAAGACCGTTTAAGCGTGATTTTAAACATCTGAACTGGCTGATGTGTGACTAATGGATCCTGGCAGGCACTTGAACAGCTTCTCACATGTGTCATGTGTGTAAGACGACATAACTCCTCACGTCTTTTCCATGACACCTGGTGGGAACTGTTTTTTGTTTTTGTTTTTTACAATGAGTGCCTTCACATGAACACTGAATTCTGTCCCACGGGCTCCAAACTAACTGCATTTGGGACTCTCAAAACATTGGATTTAGGACACAGACTGAGCAACCATTGTTCTCCCACACATAAAGTGTCCCAAATAACAAACTACTGCTGTTTAAGTTCAAGTGATGATTAGCTGATTAAAATACTTGTAAAACTAGTTGCAGGTGACATTTTCCTCTTTCAAAAGTCAAATACATTTCATTACTAAGATAACATGAACAAGATTACATGTGGGGAAAAAGTAAA
>NTHP01000166.1:859000-873621 GCA_003416845.1 Oplegnathus fasciatus
CTCTCTCTCTCTCTCTCTCTCTCTCTCTCTCTCCCTGCTCCATGTTTCTCTGCCTCCAGCTAAATGGCAGAGCTTACCTGGATTTAATTTTCATGTATTATGTATTCCTGATGTTACAGGTTACAGTAGGTTCAACAGGTGAGCTTTAGGCACGGATTGTGTATGTGTGTGTATATGTGTGTGTATGTGTGTGTGGGAGACCAGATTTGAACCTGGAATCCCCCTTATTTATGTCTAATGCGTTCTTTTCTTTTTTTTTTTGAGGAAGTGAGGGTCAGTTTTTTTTCTTACCAAGCATACGCCAAAACCAAGCCTTTGATATTAAAACTGAGAACGCTGCTTGTTGTGTTCTGTTTCTCCATCAGTTTCACCGCATCTTTGTGCCTTCACCACAAGAAATGGTGGAAAGCTCCACCCTTCATGATGCAGTGCCACATAGGCTGCCCTACATGATAGACAATTAGTTGGCCTCTACATGCCTCTAAATAGTTAAAAGTTCCATGTGTGTTTTTATTACAGAGGTGTCGTAGTTATACGATTTTAATCTTAACCAGGTTTTGGAACCCTTTTTATTTGCAATAGTTTTGCATATGAGCACATGATGTGCACCCTTTGGTGGAATAAAGACATACTAATATACTAGACAAGCTTTTACTTCTTGACCCATCAGTTTGTTGGCTGAAAAATCAAGAATCAAAATTCTCTCTATTGAATCTTATATGGCCTTACTTGTGATAGCAATACTTTAACTTAGATATATAAATAGAGCATAATGATATCCTAACCCATTAACAATTCTGTTGACTTTCAGAAACTTAGTCTTGCACATTTAAAACTTTAATAACAGTGTAGCATAATTGATGAAACACTGTTAGAAGCCTGCCAAGCTCTACATTTGCATAGCTATGAAATCAGACCGTGCATGTGTGTGAGTGTGTGCACACACGTGCATGGGCCTCATCCTTAGCTGGCTTGTTTTGGCCCCAGGGTCCAACTTTGTTCTGTCAAGCATCTGTCTCTGCCTGTTTGTTGAGACACACACTCACTCCCTTTCTCACACACACACACACACACACACACACACGGACAAGTGCCCTCGCAAACTCATCGCAAACTCATTCCTGTATGTCATTGCCATGGAGATATATACAATATACAGAGGTGTAAGGTATTATCAATGACACACACACAAACAAGTGGTGACTGCCTACGCTGATGTCTGGCACCTGTGGGCACACACACACACACACACACACACACACACACACACACCACTGATAAGGATAAGTATATAACCCTTACAGTGTTATATACCCTCTGCCCAGTGTTTATCTATGTCAATGTTGTGATTATTGATTTTCTGAAATGGTTGTCTGCATTAAGCCAGGGTAAAAATCAGTCAAGGAGAAGCAATTGGCAGTACTCTCACTCTTCAAACGTCTTTGCTGTACATTCATAACTAACTAAGTATTTTATTTACTCATAAACAGATCATATTCAGGCTCACATAAATATGTTCCGGATGCTGTCTGTCTTGAATCAAGAGGAGAATCCCAACAATGCCTCAATGAAAATGGCTGCCACACAAATAGATTAATCTGTGTATAATCAGTTTCTGTTAACCTGTTTTTTCATTGTTCCAAAAAGAGAATAAAATGAAAGATGTCATCCTGATGTATTTTACAATCCAGTGCTGTGCAACGTCGCCAGGCTGCTTGACAGAGATGGCCAAAACCTGTGTGTATATGTTACAGTACTGTAACTGTCACCAACTTGATGTTAAACGTCTGTGTAGTTCCTCTACAAACCTGGAGCATGTATTCACAATGGTGCACCAAAACACTTTTGTTTTTAATTTTCCAGACTGACGAAATTTCAGAATGGGCCTCTGAGAAAAGACGTACAGGTACTGTATGTAAAGAAGAACAAGCTAAGCTTTGACGTACAGCTGATAATGAAAAAGTGAATGATTTGGTTATAAGATGTAATTTTGATTCCTACAGAATAGAACTGGTGCTCCTGCAACTAGAAACATTATCCAAACCTATAGTCACGGTCATGTGATAAAAGTGTTACAAAGTGCAAATCTGCCCCACTGGCCTTGTGGCTTCACCTCCTGTCACATTTAGAACCCTTTCTATTTGCCTGATGTTATACACACAGCAAAATGAATGAAGATGGAATGAAGAAGAAAATCTGCAGTGATAAGATATCTATATATCACTCCTTCAGTGTGCATATTCAGCACTGGGTTAGCATCAGTATGTAGCATACTGTAGAATTGGGTTTTGTCTGTCCTCGCCTCAGGCAGTTGTTGAACTGTCATAGTTCCTTATAAATTTGTCTGCAGTCAAGAAGCTGTATGTTTGGGTAGCCTCTTTCTTTGGTTGTTTGTGGTTTGAAGGTGAAGATATGTTTTCCTTGTATTCTATCTCTCTAATTGTTTTAATTAGTAAGTTAGCATTACTTAGGAAAGTTAGTTATTTCTGTTTATTGTCTCGGCCAAGAAAACCCTGATACTTCTAAATGAGGAACAAATAAAACAACAAACTGCTAGATGCTGCCTCTGTCCCTCAGGAGATGGGAATATGAATATTATTTTATGCTATGTTCAAGTTGGTCGGGCATAACGAGCGTCAGCCATAGTAAAAATTTGGGCTATAATGGTTTGAAAGTAGTTCAGAGTTGAAACAGAGTCCATGTTGGAGCATAATATAATCGTGCAATACTCCTGCAGGTATACAGGCACTCATCTCCCAGCAGTTCTTGCAGTGCTTATGCAGTGCTCCATCATGTTCCCCTGACTTCATTTGGCTTCATTTGTATTGTAGCAGCTCAGCAGCCTGAGTCACCTCCCTGGAGTCCTCAACATCCATGGCCTCACCTGCTGCATGACAGATGTGGAGAATCGCATCGCATGTGATCACACAGATGACATAAAGAAAAGATCAGTGTCCACTACCTTGAAGAAAAAACATCACATCTCTTAGGATGCAGTGCAACAGAGGCTTGGAGAAGTGGCGTCGATGGGTGTGTGCAGGCAGGTGTAGCCACCATCCTGATGATAAAGTAGCCAGGAGGGTGGAAAGTGAATGAAGAGCTTGTTTGTGCATCGGGTGTGTTTGTTTTTAATCCCAGTATTCAGTTACTAAACGCCTCATGGGGAGCCGAGCGTCTAAATCTTTGCCCAGTGCTGTTTAGAGCTGCCACTGTCAGTGGATGATGAATGATTTCACCCTGGAAGCTGAGTCACTATGTATCACTTCAAAGTGGACTTGATGATAACAAGAAAAAGTGTAACTACACTGTATCAGCATGCCCATCGGTTCACATTTAGAGATTTGTTCATTAGAACACTGTATTTACAGCAAAGCCTGGCTTGGATGTTAAAAAATGGATGTTTGTTGAAGCAGATATGTTGGCGTCTTCAAACAGGCCCAACATGTAGTGAGATATTTAATACTTTCATAAGAGTCAACAACAAGTTCTGGCAATCAAGAATCCTCAACCACTCTCAGCAGACACCAGAACCACAGTAAAACACAGCACAAAGATCCTCCTGCTCCTGTAGGGCTTATAAAGATACAATGAGGAATATGATTCATGACTATCATATGAGCTGTAGATCATCTTCAGTTGTCTAAGTTCACAATGAGTCCACTCCAAATGCTAACAGGTTCCACAAGGCCATCCTGCCAATACACCAAGCTCCTCTTAAAATGCGTTATTGCTGTTCCCATACTGTCCTCTTCATGCTTCCTCCATTTAATGCTTAGCAATTGCAATTTGCTACCATAACATGGAAACACATGAATGGCAAAACTTTATCCAAGCATGCTGAGATTTTACACTAGCTTGCAGTGCTCATGCGCACCATTTACTATATTCAATATCAAAATATACATATGTACAGTATATTTATGTTTATAAGATAACCAACATAGCATAGCAAATTATTTTTGTATTTGATTGTAGGTAAAGTTTTCATTGAGTTAAATACTCATCATCTTCATCATTGTACAGGTTTATTTGCACAAAGATTCTAGAGGATACAGGTTGGCTTTCACTTAAAATGATAATCTATAATATTTATAATTTGCTTATATTCCGTTCACAAAGATTTGTAGCTATGCTAGTCACATGGCTCTATGGAGCAACTATTGCATTGCTAGTTATGAAATTTAGTACAGAGATTCATGTCTCCCTCAAGATGAATTATAATCACTTTGGTGATACTTTCACTTTTCCTCTAGTCAATAATCTAATCAATCTGTCCAATACTTTGGTTTATGTCCAAATACATGCAAAGCTAGTGACATTCCACTTTGTTTTTTATGCTAATTAGCAATTCATCCTGAGTGGGACACCAAATGCACCAAATTTCATGGCACTCCATCCAATAGTTGGACCAAAGTGGTGGACCAACCAACCAACACTGGCATCACTAGAGTAAGGAAAAAAAATAGAAAGAAAACCTAAACCATTATATATTATCAGCTGCTGACCCAGAATAAAGAACGCCAGCCATCCCAGTTACAGTATAAATCACTCTGAGCATACAGGCAATAAAAACCTATATCATACTGTAACAGTCAGTACAACACACAGATTCATGTATTTACTGATTGATAAATGAGCTGTTAAATCCTGACAACAGTTGCCATGCAAACAAACGCCAAAAACATCACATTACAGATGTGTACAGGGGCATTTTACAGCTGTGTGGCTGTGTATGTAGCAACCTGGCTTCGTTTGAGATGTAGAGCAAGATAGAAGTGATTTAGAGCTGTTTAATGAAGTGGATTGATGGAGGGTTGATTGGTTGGAAGCTCTGACAAACTGTCCACACTGCAAACAGTTTCTGCTCAATCAGAACTTTAACAAAGGATCTGTGATAGGAGGCTTTCACATGCCAGCAGAGAGAAAAGGGGGTTTTGGGGTTCAGTGTGAG
This sequence comes from Oplegnathus fasciatus, assembly GCA_003416845.1. Classification (NCBI taxonomy): domain Eukaryota; kingdom Metazoa; phylum Chordata; class Actinopteri; order Centrarchiformes; family Oplegnathidae; genus Oplegnathus; species Oplegnathus fasciatus. The sequence continues at coordinate 863,952 of NTHP01000166.1, forward strand.
AGCTGAGATCAGAGTTAGGCTGAAAAAGACTGAAATTTACTCTCTTGTGTCTTGTATTCACTCAATTTTCTCACCACAAGCCCCAAAATCTCTTATTTTGTTTCTAAATGTATGCGTGAGAGTCTGCTCAATGATAAAAATCTCCATTCTGTCTTTTGAGATATGCACGTCTTATGACTTTTTAATATTTGGACCATAAAACCATATATTTAGTCTGTTGCATTGTCTGTAGCACTGCAAGCTAAGAACTATAAAACTTGACAGACTGCCCTTAAATGAAAGCTTTGCTATGCAAGACATACACCTGTCTTATCAAGTGAAATCAGGAGGTTGAAATGCATGTTGTGACCCTCAAGGCTATAGATTTGTCCTGTTTGCCTAAGAACAAAAACTGGTGTCAGGTTTTGTCATAGAGTTCACTGAGAAAGGGAAGTGACAAATCAACACAGAGTGCTCACTGACTGCTGTTCAGGAGACAGCAAAAACCAGACCTCAGTACCAAGAAACGCAGTGGGAACCGCCAACATTAGAAACAGCCGTGTGCACCTTAAACTGTGGACTGTGAACACTAAAATAGGCTTTTATGTGATTCTCGGGAGGAATTAAATTGACAGGAGACACACAAGAGAACACACTCCAAGCAAACTGCAAATACTTTGAGGAATACCATGAGCATGAGTAACATCAAGCTTCACGAAACAAGGAGAAACCTGTTGTAGCAGGCAGGGCTGAAACAAATCTTAAGAAACTTGGCTGTCATTTCCATCAGGAGATTTTTATGAAAAAAATATAGCCATCACAAAACCTTGCCCTATGTAATTGCTTGTTAACTGATATAATTATGCTCACCTTTGATAATACTTGATCAGCATTTAACAAGCTGTTTGTCTCGCCGTATGAGCTCTCCTCCAATGGGTTAGGTTCCTTCTGTGCCCTGGCTTCACACGATGCAACAGATGTGTTGAAGAAATGCCAACTGATAGATATCGATAAAATAAATCTTTTAATGGTGATGGATGTACAATAAACTCAGTAATATCCCAAGCAGTGACTAAATGCTTTCAGCCATTACTACTTAATGAGGATAATCATACTCTGATTGTCTAATTGTCACAAATAAGTTATATTTTATTTTATATTTAACAGCAATGGGATTTTGTAGGCAAATACCTGAAAGGTTTTGATCCATATAAGATCACAGAGTGATCCAATTATAAAGTTGGCTGTAGGCACATGGGTGGATTAATTTTACAGCTGACTCATGTAATTTGCCATTGAAATTGGTGATAATGGGCCTATTTGCCCTTTTCAAGGACTTGTTTGGCCATGACTTGATTATCATAAATGTTTGTGCACAAGCAACAGGGATGACAACATGAATATTTTGGTTTCAGTGTTAGTTTCGTGGGACCAACCAGTAGCTGGCCACTACAGCAAGGCTATTTCAACACAACAGCATTAGTTTTTAGAAAGAAAAATCTTAACTCAAGGTCCACTTACTAGCTTTGCAAAAAGAAGAGGCCCATTCCATAACTAGGAAGTATCCTTACTTTAAAGGTAAATTGGATCAATTGCATTTTTTTCAGCTTTTCTGCTGATTCAGTGTGGCTTTGCAATATAGGGATAAATGCAATCATGAACTTATACTGGAGAAAAGTAATGTCTTTTTAAAGAGCAATTTAATACCAGTTGAAAATCTTGTTTTTTGTTTTGATGTAAAAGTGCACTCCAGGGTGTGTCAGTGCACTGTGACATCACTATGGGGCGTGGTTACAGGTACAACATACCACAGTTATGACCATGCTGACAGACTTGAAATTTTCAACCAGAGGGCAGGGTGGAAAGGCTGTTTTTCAGCATGTTGTTAAGTTATTCTTTAAAGAAATACATTTAGACTGACTGGCTTTCAATCACAGAGGGTGATATTTACGTCCTTCTGGTTTCAGTAACAAATTTTTTAGTATCAAATCATGGCCGTGAAAACAAAATCAAACTGTGAGGTTCCTGCAGACCTCTCACGGTGAAGGAAGGAAGGAAGGGAATTTGGCAGTTGTTATTTAATGGGTTTCACCTGCAGGGAGGATACACACACGCATCTTCCTCACAGTACATTGGCCTTAAGTTGCATTTTATGTTTGACATTGCAGAAGATGTTACTTTTTAATAGACCTCTTTTAAGAAAAATGTAGTTCTATTTTTCTTAAAATGTAGACACCTGAGCTTGTGGAAACATAAAATAGTGCAAATGGAGAGCATTAATATTTTATGGTCCATCAGTTGATGGAATCTTGGCTCCGTGAAGGAGCGAGTGAAGAAGAAAGACAGAAAGTGCGTGACAAGAGCTGGAGAGAAATAGATGAGAGACATGCAGTGCAGGTGCTTTAGTTCCTTCTGTCTCAGTTCCCATCACTGCTGACAAATCAACACAGCTGGGCTGGATAATCCAGTGAAAGTACCGAGAAGAAGGAGGACATAAGAGGTACCATAAAAAACAATAATAGAGAGGAAGAAGAGGAGGAAACCCATGAGAACACAAACACACACCCATGTATCACTCTGTAATCTGTGGACTGACACGTCTTCAGTAGCTTTAAAGTAAAGATGAGGTATCACAAAGTTGCAGCTTTCTCAGGAAATCTTACAGAAAGTTCCAGCTTTAACATTAATAATAACTATGGTAACAGCTGTACTTTGTGTTTAGTGCTATTGAGCAAGTGTTAGCATGATACATGATAAACATTACACCTGCTAAACATCATGTTAGCGTTGTCATAGTGAGCATGTTAGCACGCTGATGTTAGCATTTAGCTCAAAGCACTCTTGCATCTACAGCCTCACGGAGCTGCTGGCATGGCTGCAGACTCTTAGTCCTGTTCTTGTTTCTGTTGATCAATTAGTTTTTATCCTCGTAAATAAACTAATAAAATAAATGAACTAAGTTTGGTCTGATTGTGATTAAACTTGCCCCCCTGAGTCATTATGAAAGTGGTATAGACTGTTGTTTTTACTGGCACTTATTTATGTTTTCATATCCAATAAGATATGCCATAATACAACCTTATCAAACGTGTAACTTGGAAGCACGCAATGTCATTCTCATGTGTACTTTCAGGATATTTCAGCTTTCCATGGGAGAAGCAGAAAAGTCAACAGACAACACAGGGTTAGGGGCCACCAGCTGAATCAAGACCTCAGCTGAGCTACAGTCAACAAGCGTCTAATCCACCAGCTAATATTTGGAATGGAGCCTCTCCAGCACTAAAACTACTCCATATATACCGGAGAGTTCCTTTCAAAGGCGATATGCTTTGAAATCTGCTTCTCAGCCTACAGGACTATATTATATAGTAAAGGAACAAAGAGCGAGCGGAGGCAGTTTATAGAAATATGGAACTGGGGAGATTAAGTAGAGAGAGAGACTGAATAATAAAGAACTTCAGAGCTTGTGAGATTAAGAGAATGAGAGGCTAGCGGTGGGAGATTTAAAAGGAATGACTGGGAATGGAGGGGATCACCAGAACATCATACTCAGGTTAAGACAGAATAATATAACTGTACCTTGAACTTTCAACTGAGGGTCGCAATAAAAACAGAAAGTAAATGAAAATCTATACTAAGGCAGAAAACATGATTGGCACATGATTATATGTTGAAGTTCTTTTTTTCTTTGGCATTTGTTCTATGTCGGTTTGAGATGCATCACATTGTAACGACTGGTAACGCAAGGAAGAGGACTCAAATGCATGACTCAGACACAGAGGGATTTTGAGAGTAAAAAACACTTATTTGTCTTATTTGAGGCATGCAGGGTTGGGTACACAGGTAAGCAGTCAGTAATAGCAGACAAATCCAGTAGGGAGTAGGCAAAGGCGAGGTCAGAAGCAGGCAAGTCAAAAAAGCAAAAACCATGAGAACTATACACAAGGAAGAATCCTGGAACGCTTGACACGGCGGACAAAGATGAACTGGCACAGGGAGATGGGGACACACAAACTAAAACCACACAGGTGAGTAACTAATGAGGGACAGGTGAAACTGATCGGGGCGGGGCAGGTAATAAAACTGGCGGAAAACACACAAGGGCAGCGAGTGAAGTGTCTGAAACGAGAGGAGAGGTAAGCAACACAAAATAAAACAGAGAATGTGCAAACACAAAACATGAAACAAGACAAGACAAGACTAACAAAGAGGATGAGACATTACACACATTAAATCATGGTTAGACAAATGCCTCTCTGACTATCCCTGGAGCTGGTGCAAATAATGAGATTTGTATCGTTGGCAACCTAAATTTCTTGCCTTGCAGGACAAGCTGAATTGTACATTTATTTGATCCTGTAAATTTTAAAGAAGGAATGTTACATAACTTGGTTGATTTTGTGGGCATTTGAAAAATTCCAGTGGGCAAACAGCGTTAAGGCCTGCTCACATCAGCTTATAAAACAGTGAAATCAATTCATTTCAATGGAATTGACTACCTTGCTTATCCTGCTGCCACTGCGAACCACAATCAGCAAATCTGCTTGTAGAGGTGAAGAAAATCCACTTTGTTTTCGCATCTAATTCAAGTTTGGTGAACTTTTAGATGCAAATTTGCACTGTTTTAGCAAATTGTAAATTATCTTGACAGTGCTGACAGTTGAGGAAATCGAGGTGAGTCCATAAAAAAACAAGAAAGCTGTCATAGCTGTGTCACACCATCCAATTTTATATAACCCTTCTCCCCTGGAGTGTAAACTAATCTCAAAAAGTAGTCCCTTCGTCACCAGGCTTCCAGCTCCACCTATTTTGCTGGTACATGCAAATGAATGTCGCAGTGCCACTTTCTGGCCTGATCAAGGCGTAAACCTGTGTTCCTCTTAAGGTGTATTCAATATGACCACTGAACTGCCTGGGACGCACTGACCGTGTGTATGGGAGTGTGCTTGTGTGTGGTGTTGGCGTTCAGCTCAGCCTCTGACTAATCTCAGAACTCACCAGAAACCAATTATTATTACAATTATTACTCAAGTTGAAACGCTTTCAACTCCCGCGTTGAAACAGAAGACGTTTTGAGTAAATGGTATGACTCTTAAAAACCAGCTTTAATTGGTAATATTATCTCTAATGGCATCACAGTCTCATGCACCGCGTAATAAATCAAGTTCCAGGAATTTCTTGGGTTGATGTCAAAAGATATTCTGGGAAATACAGGAAAAAATTAACTGAAGCAGAAACAGAAAAGTGGTTGCATCAAAACCAGTGAATTACAACATTTGATCACAAAATAATGTAATTCACTGAACAAAACCAATTGATGGTATTTACCACGTTTGACTGTAAATTGTAGATTTTCGGTTTAATGTCAGAGGTTAAAGCTGAAAGATGTTGGCAAATTCTTGGAAAAGACATTGAAACTGCTGTTGAACCCAAATTAAGTTGCGTCCTGCAGTTTAAACGTCAATCTCCTGTTGGCTGGTGACCAGTTGGATAAGCCAACAAGATGTACTGAGGATGTCTCACAAAGAAGCCTCTGTATCAATATTCTAGTGGAAGTTAATGAAGTTCATGTCTTTTTTTAATAGTAGGTCATCAATCTAATCTAAGTTGCTCAGGGACCACTCACCATTCAGCCTTTTGGCACTGGAGCCACCAACAGAACAAGACAAGGAGATTTGTTCTGTAAGATGGATAAGCCATACAAATGTTTACACTCGTGAGGGTGCACATACTGCTACAAAGTGCACACACATGCGTTATTACAAGAATGAGGAAAAGAAGTCTGTCAAAACAGGATGCAAAGTTTGTTTTTGCTTACAATGACACACTTGTACATTTCTACATTTGTGAGTGAATGTGGCACAAGAATGCCAGTGAGATCTGGCACATGGAACTGGCACCAGACACCATCATCACTATGAAAACCGATCACTAAATGTGTGCGTGTGCATGTGTACAATGGTGTTGGATACCAGAAAAGTGCAGAGAGAAGGTGCTGAGTGATGTAAATGTGTAGTTGTCTCCTGTTTGAGACAACTAAGGATTAGAAAAGAATGAATGAATTCATGTAGTAAATCTGGCACACATCTGATGAAACACGTCATTTAATATAAATGCACATCATTTTGTTCATCCAAATACAGCAAGCCCTCTTTTGCAATGAATGGTCCCTCTATCCTGTCAAGTTTCTCAAACTCGCAACATCTTGACGCACAACTGAAAATAAACCAAAATGTCAATCTGCTGGTGGCTCAGGAGGCAGAGGATCCAAAACGTCACTCCAAATTAATGGACCAACCAACCGACCAAAAGACACTGTCATCTGTAGAGCTGGTGTGGCTTAAAATGGAAGTTTGCACATCTACAAACCATAAACCATTTCCATGACAACTGGGCAAACTTTATCTGCTGATGAAGATCACGTAATATGATCTAAAGCTCCAGAACAGCTTCTACATGTACCCTGAGAGGAGATCGTTACGTTAGCTACATGTGGTATCATTTTAACAAAGATGACCTTTTTTAAAAACAATATGAGCAGATAAACACAGATGACCAGCAAGAATCTGTTGTAATTTTGCCTTATTTATCATTTTGTGAGTGTGTACTTTTATTGTCATGGTCTGAAATCTCATTTTTTTAACACTCCTCAACTGCTCCAACTGTGTATTAACAGGCCTGTGCTAAAAGGTTTTACAAGCTTTAGCTTGTAAACCACACATTAATAGCTTCATCTCTCTTCTCCCTAGGTGAAGTAAACTAAATAAAAGTGAAGCGGGAGGTTGGGTACACATAAAAGAGCTCAGCTACAAAAGACCTATTCATGAAGGTTTGTTTAGAGTTTGACTTTGGCAACAAATGTGCAGGTCAGTGACTTAAGTGTTTCCAAATGGTACCAACAAGATCAAACCTACACACACAACATGCACAATATGTCTAAGACTCATATTTAGCTGTTCCATGTTATGAAAAGCCCAGACTTTACATTTCTGCATGAAAAAAAAACACCTTCAATCCTGTAAATTGCTATGTCAACACTGCAAGTATGGTGCCACAGTGTTTCAACACTGCAGGTATTACAGACAGTTTCAGGGCTTAAAGGACAATTGGACTGATAAAACCTCCCCATCCTGTTTGATTCACTGTAAATTTTATCTGGGCAGATCACATGATTAATACTGACTGCCTGCCAACTTTTGCAAAGTACGTGTCAGTGTGTGTAGCCGCCGGCACAGGCTTGATATCTATAGACGGATTATTATAATTGGCTAATCTGTATTCAGAAGCTGTAATGTACCTCAAGAGGGAGAAAAGAGAGGAAGAGGGAGGGTTGGAAAGGTGAGAGCGTGTAAAGAGAAAAACAGCCAGAGAGGGAAAAGACAAAGAAAGCGGAGAGAGGTGGTAAACAGAGGGAGTGAGAAAGAAAGAAAACAGTGAGAAGGAAAGGAAAGTGATAATGTTTCCACCAGGATTGGCTGTGTGAAATGGAAGTCAGGAGTCTCAGAGAGGGAGAGCGAGGCATAGTTAAAGCAGAGAGAGGGAGAGGGGATGAATGGAGGAGGTGAAGGAAGGAGCGTAGGTGTAGGAGGGGATGGAGAAGCAGCATTCCTGACCGCACAGTTACAGAACGGGACGAGAAAGAAGTTAATCTGAAATCCAGATGCCTTAAGGACCAACAGAGGGTCAAACTAATCCCCCCCCCCACACACACACACACACATACACACAGAGAGAGAGAGAGAGCGCTCCATCCCTGCTCCTGCTCTCTCCTTCACAGACCTCAGGACCTCGGTGGCTTTACAAGTCAGCAAACATCCACAGGACTAAAACGCCAACTGGATACGTTTTTTTACGCCTGTTTTTCTTGTAAAACTTTGACTTTCCGGCCTGCAGTCAAAACTAAAGAACTTGTTTTGGGGTCTATTTTGTACTTTTGAACTGTTTATTTTTTTCCCCTTCTGGAGGCATTTCCAGGTGAGTCTCTTGTGGTTTTTATAATGAGAACTTGTTAAATGCTCCCAGATGTGAAAGTAACTTTAACAGAGGCTGTTGTTTGGGTTAAGGTTTGTTAGTTTTCAGGACGCAGTTGTCTGTGCAGATCTCTAGTATTAATATGGAGATTCTCATTTCAAATTTCTCTCCACATGTTCATGCAATGGCCCGAACGTTTGCATGAATTGAGAGTCATTTTCTTCCAGGGCTGTGAGGCAACCAGTTAACTGACAGAAGTTGATAAAAGTGACAGTTTTAGAGCCATGTTTGTCTTTGCAACATCAAAGAATGCCGTCACGCTTTGAAATCTGATTTCATACTCACTGTCATGTTGTGACAGATGTGGTTGGTGTCACAGTAACTCATCTGTTGATTGACTTGTGAAATTAGCAGCAGACAACAGTCCAGTGCCGTTTATTTTGGTCTACTGAGCAAGTCTTTGTCCACAGCTATTAGGAAAACTGTGAAACGGAGCTTGTGTTCAAAAGCTTTAGTACTTTTCTGACCTACATGTGACCTGTTTTTACCCACCAAAAAACAGAAGGCTGTAGTAGCACAAGATTGCCATATGATTGTGCTCAAAGAGCATCTGAAGTTGCAAATATTTATACTTGATATACTGTGTGCAAGACACAGTAATTTCTGTCAACACAGCCAGTTGCTGTGAGAGTTTGTTTACTTTAATCAGGTCCTTTGGCGAAGTGCATTTAAATCATATTGGTACCAATGAACACTTCAGGCAAACAGCCGGTTTATATAAATACACTCTTAAGTATTTATTAGCCACATGCAGCTTTGTTTTAATGACTAAAGGGGAACAGATTTCAGTAATAATCAGCCAGAGGCTAGAGAAAACTTGCTAGACTTTGCCTAGACTGTACAAAGTATTTTAGATTTGCTTAAAAGCCACCTGAGCTTCTCTCCGTGCCACTGCAGCAAGCCATGCTAAAAGATTTACAGCCAGTACTTGGAAGGGGAATCTGAAAGGAATCCGCCTATAAAAATAGTTTAAGTGATCAGTTAACATCTAGTCCAAGGATTTTGTTTCTCAGCCCATATACTCACTGTAAATAAAAAAAACTTTGCTTCGTGACACAAAATGAAAAAAACATGACTGACACATTTTATAACATCTATAAATAAAACAGATATCTAAAACCAAAGTGAACTCTGTTTACCCTCAGAAGTCTCTAAAGAATATGAAAAAGTTATGTCACAATGTAATACATTTAAATAAATGACCATAAACCAGACAGTGAAGTGAGTAGGACTGGGGATAATGATTATATCTCCCCTCAATATTTTATATGTATATATGTTCACAAATATTTCAATCACAACACATAGCTGTTTAATTTGCTAAATACAAGGTTGGTATCCAATAGCAACAATCCTCACATTATCTTGAAAGAGATTTCTGAATGAGGATATATGGGCAGCACATGATATTACAGACGTGCATGGAAAACATGTGGGAATCATATTGTAGTCTTTTTTTGACATGTGTTATCTTGAATAGAGCAGCTGTGACTTGGCTGGCAGTCAGCATAATGCTTTAGACATAAAAATGTATTGGCCTCACTCAGGCATTCTTAAAGGAGCACACCATGTTGTTTCAAGGAGACCGATTTGGCTTCTGATCAGTTTTAAGTGATTAAGTATATCCGCCAAAATTTGCTAAGAGTCGTTGCTAGATTTT
>NTHP01000166.1:878078-894023 GCA_003416845.1 Oplegnathus fasciatus
GTGTGTGTGTGTGTGTGTGTGTGTGTGTGTGTGTGTGTGTGTGTAGGGATGTGTGAGTGTGGTTGTATGTAATTGGTATGTAATGCCCTCAAAGGAGCGTGTTAACATTTAAACAAACATAAAGAGTGCCAAACCACCTGGCAGTGTAACAAACCACAACTGCCAATGTTAAGTGGTTATTTTCCACTCTACTGTCAATTGTATTGTATTTAATTCTATTCTATTCCGGTGTTTGTTTGAACTACCTGAGTGTGACTTTGAGTATTTAATCCCCAATACTGACAGGTGATGCGTCTATTGTGTGTCTTCAAATATACACATATTCCTAGTTTTGAACATAATTATGTTGGATAAAAGAGGATTTGCACTCCGCTGACTTCCCCAAGGAGAGGTGTAGTGAGGACAGACAGTGTTCAAACCTCTCTGACGTGTTTTATCCACCTTGAGGGCAAATAGTTTAGTATTAGGAGAGCTGCTACAGTTGTCACTTCACTCAGTCATGGAGATTTTTCTCACAGCTCTCCTCTTCTCTCTCAGTCTTGCTAATGCTATCAGTTTAATTTTCTCTCTTTCTTTCTTTCTTTCTTTCTTTCTTTCTTTCTTTTTTTTCTTTCCTTAACTAACATTTGTGGGTGTACCATCTTGGGCTTGTGTAAAGTGGTTATTAATGTTCTGGATTTTACAAATCATTGCGTTAATTTTCTCTTTCATGATGTCTAGCTGAAGTCAAAAACTAATCTGAGAGTTAGTTATTGCTCATCAGGTGTCAAAAGTCAATAGATGAAACTTGTATATCTAAGGATAGCTTTAGTAAGTAACTACTTATAGTGAATAACAGAGCAGCAGAGGAAAATGAACATCAAACAACTTCTCCCCTGGAGTGTGAATTATCACCCATAATGTAAACAACCAGCTATTATAAACCACAATAATATTTTTATTAATGCATTCAGTTTGTTTCTTCACAATAAAAGATAAAATATCTTAAACGTGCTATATTCAATGCTTTTATAATAACAATGGATCACATGACTACTTAACCCACAGATAATTATTACCCAACTCTGCAATTCCCCTCAATTCTGGCCATTTTTAGCCTCTTTTAGCTCATTGTTTTGGTTTTATGGCCTGTAACTTTACTGTTTTGGTTCAAAGTTAGCGACTAGCTGATGAACAAAGTGGAGGATTTAGTTAAAGCTAAAGAGTAAGATCAAATATTTCCCTCAAGAGTTGTTGGAGACCAAAAAAAACACGACTGCAAATGAATTTAATCCGTATCTGCAACTGTTTGCTAACAAGTTCACCATATAAACTTTATAAAGTGATAATATGTCAGTGTTGGGTTTACAGCTAGGTACACTTGTACAAGATGCAATCCACTGCAACAGCCCTGCAATAAACCCTATCTATGTTATGTTTATAATGTTTAGTTATTGTTGACATAAATCTGTCTCTCATCCCCTCCTGCAGGTGTATTGATGACGTGAGCAGTCAGACAGCCATCCGGTCATGGCGCTGTGGCGGTGCGCCAACCTCTTCTGGAGGTTGGCTGCAGCGTGGTTTCCCCTGCTCTTCTCATCACTGCTATGGCAAACGGTAAATCTTCATTGCAGAAGCTCTCAACTTCTTCCAGAAGCCAGCGCTTTCTTGACTGATAAAAGTCACTTACAATGTGACACTCAATTTTACAGTACCAAAAAAAGAGCCAAGACAATGTGAAAATGTTGTTGTGCTGTGGGATGTTGATTCATTTGGAAACCGATCAGTTTCCAGTTACGTATATATTTAAGAAAAACATTGGCTCTCAGATGCATAAAAAATCTAAAGTAGATGCTTGATAGAACTGGGCACAGGAGGGCACAATGTTAATATGCCTAATACACACTCTATTTTATATAAGCCTCAAGTCTATTTACTCCACTTATTATACTCCACAGTATTGATTTCTTTCCAAACTGTCAGTGCCTACGCAGGTCTGAACTCATCTGTTTGCTTCTCCTTCTCTTATCTCATCTTTTCTGAATTTCTGGATTTGCCTTTCCTCACTGCTGTCTCATACCTCCTTTATCATACCTTCCCCCATTTATCCTCTCTGCCCCTTCTTACTTTTTTTTATTCCCAACCTTCTCCATCTGATTGCTTTCTGTTTTTACCCTCTCCTCTCATCCTAACGACCCTTTCTTCCTGCATATCTCCTCTCCTCCCTGTAGATCTCCCCCATACATGCCATCCCATCCTGCCCACGGAGCTGTAGCTGTCCCGGCGTTAAAGAGGTCCACTGTACGTTCAGACACCTCACCGCCGTACCAAAAACCTTTCCTAAAGACACAGAGAGGCTCAATCTGGGGTAAGACTCCATCACTATGCATAAACACACATGCACACAGAAGCATTGAGACATTGTTATCAATGCCAGCCCAAGGGGAAGAAAACTAAACACTGAACAGGAAATAGAGTGGAATGTGGCGTAGGTGACTTGTCAGAGAAGTGTTTTCTTTAGCGAACAAATGGTCAACACTGCCTCTAGTAACTCACAAAACGAAATGCTGAGGCAAGTGCTTTTTGGTTGGTGAGACAACTTTTTGACTGTTCTTTTAAGATCACTTTTCATGCCATGGATCCCACAGAGAAATTACTCTCCTGCCTTAGGGGGTTGTAAAAACATATTGCTGCTTGCCATCAGTTTATCATATGTCAACCTTCCTTAAGAACAAAAGAAGTCAGTTTTACACGAAAGACAGCAGTCCCATCAGTGAGATAATCGGCACATAACCTATGGTGCATTTAATTTGGCAACATCTGCTTTAAACCCAGAAGATAAGGGCTTAGCACCAGCATGTGGTACTGAACTGACTCCAGAGGGGATAAATCTCCTAATCACTTCCATGTTGGTGTTTGTATTGTGGACGGAGCTTTCACTGCCCTCCGGCACAGCAGAGAAACAGCCCAGCCACTGTTTTGTATGTAACAAATTGCCTCGTCTAATAATTGGCTCTAAACAATACATACTGTATTTGCATGGCAAACTACTTGGCAAGTAGCAGCCAGAGTTACAGTATTGTTCGCAGGAGGCTTTCCATTCTCATGTTTGTCTCTGGGAACAGCTATCACTGCGTTTCAGGTGCATTACATTTGTGCTCAGAGTAGCTCTCCAGCTCGTCACGACTGGATATAATGCTTTGATGGGATAGAGAATTTCAGTAGTTAAATGGTCACAAAAGCTACAATGTGGGGCTAAGCTACTTTCCACAGGAGGCAAACTGTCTCCATATGCGCTGCTGTACTGTGGGAACAGTACTGTGGGAGCTATCAGTGCATTCCAGATAATCTTGGTCTTAAACCAAAACAAAATGCATGTGCTGTTTCATATAACCAGCATTACACTACAGGGACTACGCTAGGAAGGGTTTGGCAACAGCAAGTGTTATATTAATATTAAATTACACCACCCCCTTCAGGTGAAAGTACTAGAGCATTGTGGCCTTTGCTTTATGGATCTGTCTTTAACCATTGTAAAGACATATTGCAGGGTGGATACACCACAAAAACACATACAGAACACATAAAAGTTACATAAATGGACGCATGATTACACATAGAAGCAATAATGAGTGAGAGGCTGATTCCACGTTTTGGGCTTTCTCCAACTGACCAATCGCTAAACAGTGATTGTCCAGCCATAGCTTACATACCATTACATTACATTACTCACAGCTTATATTCTCTACGCTGAAGTGGTGTGCATGGGGTTGTAGTAAGAATGTTACTCCGTATATGAAGGGTATGGAGGACGGTGTCTTTTCTTAGCCTGTCCAAAACCAAAAACACAAGAGCACAAGTGTAAGGAATGGATTAAACAGTGTGTTTGTCCGCTCTAACGTTAGCATGTCCGGTTATCTAGCTTACTATCTAAAGTAGTAACCTTACCCAATGTAGCTTCCAAGGCCAAGAAGCATTACATACTACATTACTTTGTTGCGTTACGTAAATGAAAGCCCTTAACAACAGCACATCCACGGCGCAGTATTTCCCCACTGTGTGGGAACCGGTCCTGGATGCTACTATATCAGAGTGTAGAGTAATGTTAGCAGCTCTGTCCTGCTGATTATTACATTTGGAGAAGTTTACACTCCAGAAACCCCAGCCAAACTTGTTACCCGAGAAAGTGTCTGTCTGAAATGAAGGACCCATTGTTTAAAAATGTATTTGAAATATTTGAGTGGTAAATCTGTCACAATCATCATTGTAAACAGCATATTTGTCGTGTGAGAACAGACAGCTTGGCAGGCATAGCAACAGTAACTAAGGGGGGTGAGGCTTAGCAAACAGTCAATTGCAAAACTGAACACACTGCTGTCAGTTTATCACTTATGCTAATGGCTTTCACCACAGAGAACTGTTTGATGTTGCACTTTTGCATACCCCTTTTCTGATTTCCTATTGATTCCTGATGGTTGTTTCTTTGTGTGGGGTAAAAGGCAGTGTCGGTTATAAGGGGATTAAAGGGAATTTCACAAAGACACTTCAGCAGGGCAGACAGTTGGAGAGGGACCAAACCTTTAGGGAGCTAACAGGCTCTAACTTTCTAAACATTAGACCACCCTGTAAACTGGGGTGCAGACCAGGGGGATTTAGTTTCTAATGCAAAACTGTTGGTATATGTTCACACCAGGCATGTTCGTACTGTTTTATTTACGCTCTACGGCCTGTTTTCCTTTAGTTTGGGTTTAGAATAATGCTGTTTGAATTCAAAGAGAAACTGCTCTAGCAAATGCAGGCATCCATCCTCTTTCAAAGGAACTGTTGTGCCGACTGTTCAGTGAGTGGCATGAAGGATGGCATGGACCACCTACACGAAAAAACCCCAACACACAAGGATTTATGGTTGTGAGGAGATGGGTGTTGATATCTAATAGCCAGCAGTTCGTCACACTTAGAGAGCCCGGCGTAGTGACAATGGGGCTTAGGGTTCAGCTATTTCTCCCTGTGCTATGTCATGATACAGTTATGATGAAGTGTGGAAAATAGCACAAGTCTGCCATGATTAGAGCAAAATCAAATTAACTTCCTCCAGGGAGCTCTAATCACAAAGGATGACAAGTTATCAAAACTGATCGTATGAGGAGTGCATGTAATATCTAGTTGCAAGGTCTAGTTCACTTGTAATTGGGCACTGCTGAACTTTACAATTTACATACAAAAATGCAACAAAGGAAACAAAACAATAAAAAAGTGAAGGTACAGTTGTACTCTTAGACCCTCAGTATGCTTCAGATTAAGCACTTCACATGCTTGTCTAACGGCATCTGAAACAACTTCCCCCACACCTTTCCCACTTCTGACTCGGGAATGCCAGGAGTAGTCTTTGACGTTGGGCTTTTTTGCCCCAGCTTCAAGAGTGGCCATTCTGAACGATATAAACGCATGTGCTTTTAGACAAGGTCAGACAGCACATTGCACACACTAGTTTGTCTTTGTCTTATTGATGGAGTGTCGAAAATCTTGGCTCTATTTTCAAATATGATATGCAACAAAACAGGTTTGGGGCACCGGTTCAAGTCTGGTTGGGGACCTTTGTTGCATAATGTTCCCCATCTCTGTCTCCGTCATTTCCTGTGATCTCTCTGCTATTGCTATCTAATAAAGACATAAAATTCCCAAAAAGATGATAATCAGGATCTATTTATCAGCTATAACCACTGATGCCTCTGAAGTCACTGCACATAGCCTGACATGTGACTGCTAAAAAAAAAGCACCAATCAAAAGTGTCTTTAATGAGATGACCTTCAAGTGTTGGACCAGCTTCAGTGTGCCATGAAATTTATTCTGCGAATGCTTGGAACTCCTGTATACCGAAGGAATGCAACAGCTTTCGTTACGGTATAAGAGCAAAGCACGAACACTGCCAGGGTTCGAAGTTCAGTTCCCAGTGGGGAAACTGACACTGAAAATGTGTGCATCATGGTACTGAAAGACACTCTGGATGAAAGTGACCACCAGATGATATACTGTGAGCTGGCTGTTTTATTGATGGCAGTGGAAAAACGCAGAATCTCCCATATGTGTTCAATTGGGTAGGGACTGCTGCACCCAGGGAATGTTGCGTGTTTTACAGTTTAGGAACTCACTACAGGATAGTAGGCTCTGTTAGACAGTACTGTGCTGATTCCTGTTGTTGGAAGGCCTGACTGAATCTCACACACTAAAATCTGTCAATGCTGCCAGCCCCTGCCAATAGACATCGTGCTCTGTTGTGTTCCTCTGATGAATAATGCCTTTGGCTCTGGCATCTGCTGTTCTATACTGTACTTGGCAGTCAGTTTGACTCTTTGATGGATGTCTGTTGTAATGTGCTGAAACCTGATGACTCCAAGAAAGGTTTTTCAATAGTTCTTTGTATTTCAATTGCTGATATAATTATGTACTGGGGCCCTATGCACATAGACCCCTGCTGTTTTGAAGTGTTGTGTTGATGGTGTTTACAAGGCAAGAAAAAAATCATATAAGAGCCCCTGTCAATAGTGAATTTCTAAATTTCTAAAGGTATGCTGGACTGATGTCTTCTGTACATTGGTGCTATCTAAGAAGGCTGTAAAGAAGATGCAATCTAATTTTTCATCTGTGTGTGTATGTTTCCTCTGCCTTTCACATGGTGAACTTTTAAGAATGATGAAATAATTGCAGGTCAAAGGTTGACTGAGGTCTCTCTGTCGTCCCATGTTCATTCATTTCATCCAGTCTTTGCAGCTATCTTTTTCCCCTTCATTTGAAAGGTCACATTGCCCAGACGCACATGCAAGCAGTGCAAAGTAATTTTAGTTTCCTATCCCTCTGACCCCCCTAATGACCCTGTGTTACTCTTTCATCCCAGTAACTGGTCCTGTTTATTTTCTCTCTCTAACAGTTATAACAGCCTGACGGAGGTGGAGGGGTCAGAATTCAGGTCACTACGGCAACTGGAAATGCTCATGTTGCATGGCAACGACATTAGCACGGTCCACCCTGGAGCGTTTTACAGCCTGAGATCACTGCAGGTAGAGTTTGTGCGTATGTGTATGTAATACTTAACTACTCTAAATGTACCTTCAAAATCGGACAGGCTTCTAAGTCTTTACAAGTCCGTATGTGTAAAGGTGGTGAAAAAAACTTGGAGTCATTTCAGATATAACATCTGAATTCATCTTTCTCCTGATGGGGAACTCAGTTGATTGTTGCAATTTGCGCACAACTGAACCGTGGACTTGAATCCAAATGGACCTGGGAGCAAGTGGACCTGCATCTAGGAGACATAATTTTTAATTATGGCTCATCATTAAGTCACATAAGTTACTGAACTTAATTCTGCAAGAACCTATGGTTTCTCCTCCTGTACATTCTGTTTAGGTGCAATGGTTCCAACAGATCCAAGTCATGAGACAGTGGTTAAATACTTACGGTTGCTGATGAGGTGTCTTCAATTTGTGTCAAACCCTCTTGAGTGTTTGCATCTGTTACTTTCTTCACATCTGGCTCTAGCAAAAACAAACATGATTTGAGCATAGGTGGAAACTAAATGTCACTCCAAGTTCATTTCTGCATTACATGAGTCAAACTATGTTGCTCTCTTTCAAGTCTATTTTCTTCTATGGAAGAGATACACACAACTAAGAGAAAATGATATATTTAAAAGCATAAAGGTAGTGAACCACATTGAGGAACACACAGTGTATGTACAAACAGAGCCAAATCAAATCTCCCCCTACCTAAACCACATTTAAGCCAGCCTTTGATTGCTTGACTAAAAATGCAGTGAGTCTTGTTGGGTCCAGATGGGTCCAATCAGAACTTAAATTTTCCTTGTAAACAGACTGAAGATCCATGCCAATACATCAGAATCAATTACATCAATACTCAATTTAGGTTGGCTTGGCTTATTGGAGTAATAGTTGTCCCCAAAGACCTCTAATCCCAAATAATGAGGATGGGATGCTTTTCTGTTGCAGCCTTAATTTGTAATGTAGACTGATAAAGGTTAAGGTTAAGCTTCTAAATGAAACTCTCACCAAATGCACCTTTAAAAAAGTAATTACAACCACTTTCTCAGTAACACAATATGAAACAGAATGAAGACTGAATCAATCCATTAAGTTACTCTGTGTAAGGTGAAAGGGTTGTTCATGCTGTCAAAAGCACTGAGAACGTGCTGCCTTCTCTGCAGCTGTGCAAATCTATTAGCCACTATTAGTCACTTTTAACTCATTGTTTCCTGTTCGCACATCAACTGTATGATTAAGTGTCACCAAAATCTCCTCAGATAAAACTGGGGCCGCCATTTCTCTCAAACTAGCCTAGACAAGCTGGGTGTGCATTACCTGTCTAATATGAAAAAGCAAAGAGACGAAATAAACAAGTAGCTGAATTGAGTTTAAAGCATCTCACAAGCTAAAGATGACAATATTTTTTGTCAGGACTTAACCAGAGCTAGGTGGCTGCTGAATATGGACTTTATTAGTCAAATGGCCAGAAACACATCCGTTACTGTCTGGTAACTCTTTAGCCATAGCATCTCCACATCAGG
Source organism: Oplegnathus fasciatus (assembly GCA_003416845.1). Taxonomy (NCBI): domain Eukaryota; kingdom Metazoa; phylum Chordata; class Actinopteri; order Centrarchiformes; family Oplegnathidae; genus Oplegnathus; species Oplegnathus fasciatus. Next base: position 886,637 of record NTHP01000166.1, read on the forward strand.
ACGGTGTTTCTGAGTTTGAATCCTCTTGTCCCCTAGTTTTATCATTTCTTAGTTTTAGTGTTCAATAAATGTCAGTATGACACAATTTTTTTTTTCCAGATCTTGAAGTTGAGTTACAACAAGCTAACATCGGTGAACCCTGGTCTGTTTGAAGGCCTTGTTGGTTTGATCCGTCTCCATCTGGACCACAACCTCATTGACTTTATAGAGCCATACTCCTTCTCTGGCCTGACCTCCCTTAAACTCCTGCAGCTGGAGGGGAACCTTCTCAAAGAGATCCACCCTCATACCTTCATAACGGTGTCACTACTGGGAAGCTTTTGGACCTCTGGACTCAAGTAAGAAATGAAAAGACAGTGGATATTTCACTTATTTTTGTAAACTTTGTAAACCACCTTTAAAAATCATTAAGGTCATAGACATTGTACTTTTGCAGCATCTATTTGTATTTGTTTGATGGAAGGTAAATATATCATGGTAAGAATGTGAAGGGCAGATTTGAAACCAGTAAGACTTGCTTAAGAGGAAGTTGTTCTTGCATGTCATCAAAATTGAATTAATGGAGTTTGGCTGTTCTTAAGAAGAGTTCCCTCCAGTTAAAAGACGCATAGATACCGCAAATTGCTTATAGGTATAAGGTTGCTATACCTGTACCACATACTTTGTAGGTACCACAGTATATTTGACAGTTTTCCTGCCTTCTCCACAATGCAATCACCCTGCAGACCAATAAATGAAGGATTATATATTACATAATGTTTTTGTCTCAGACACTTACACCTGTCAGACAATCTGTTGGAGCAGCTCCCTGCAGCAGCACTGAAGACAGCTCCCAGGCTTGAGCTGATCTCTCTCCATGGTAATCCCTGGACCTGTGACTGTCAGCTCCACTGGTTGGTAGAATGGAGCTCCACACATGAAGGTAAGGACACATGAATATTCATACTCCAATTTTATTTTCTTACATTAGAACTATGTGAAATTTGACACTATTCCTCACTTCTTACTTCTCCACTATGTTCACTAGCTAGTCACCAATTTATTGTGTCTGTTGTTTGGTGCTGGGCAAGTGAGTTTATCAAAGGTTTGTCGCTGAGCGAAGTTAATGACAGCAGAGTGAATAACAATAAAGGTCTGGCCCTTAAAACCAAACAATGAGCTAAAAGAAGTTAAAACACTCCGTAGAGCTGAGGGGAACTGCAGAGTCAGGTGATAATTCTCTGTAGGTTCAATGCTGTAGGCCAAGACACCGAGCAACATGACTGATTAGCTCCTGCTAAAGCAAAAACTCCATGTCAAGCAATTTAATTCTTTAAATGAACACTACTGTAAATTAATGATCCAAGGGCAAGACAAATAACTTGTTTGGACAGAAAACTGGTTGTAACCTATTTCTATATTGTGAATATATGCACCNNGTTGCTTGTTTGCCATCCAGCTTCTGCACGACATATGAAGGACACAGCTACTCTCAATAAGTTGACTGTATTTGATCCATATGCAATCTAGTTTGTAAATGTAAATTGATTATATTGTTTATTTTTTCTTTATCCTTCTTTCTCATTCAATATTTTTCATGACACATGTGTTTTGTCTCATTTGTCATTGCTTTGCTAAGTTTTCACGAATCTTTAACCAGTCCCATATGCTGGTTGTTTGTATCAACAGAACAGTTGATAATATTTCATTATGTTTATGGTCTGCTTCATCTGAAAGCAGGGGACTGTGACTGCCAGAACTTTATTAGTGGATGCATGAACCTTCACTGAACTCAAACTCTTGAAGAGATACAATTGTATCTACATTTTCCCAAACCCCTACAATCTCACATTCATATTTTATTTTTCACCTTTTCCCCCTTTTTTTCTCCCATCTTAATCCATTTCTTACTTTTTCCCTTACTCTCTCTTTACCTACATCGCCCTTACTGCCCCTTCCGTCTCACCCTTTCTCCTTCATTTTTCCTCCAATTCCTCGGATTGTTTCCATTGGTCCTTCCCCTTTTGCCTTTTTATCTCCCCCTCTCGTCCTCACTCCCTCTCTTTCTCCCAGGCGTAATAAAGTGCAAGAAGGAACGTGGCTCCAGTGAGACTTGCCCCCAGTGCTCTTCTCCTCAACCCCTGAATAGGACCCTTTTGCTGGGACTCACTCCAGACAAGCTTACTTGTGAACGGCCAGCTCTTCGTTCCCCCTTAAAACAGTGGGACAATCCTGTGTGGGCTGAATCTGAAGCAGAGCCTGACCTCCCATACACCCGTGATTTTGAAAAGCCTTTAGGCCATCTGACCTTCGTTCTCTCTGACAGCCATGGAAACAGCGCTCACTTGGCATGTGATGTGCGGCACCCTGGTGACAGTTCACCCATGACTTGGACAGTAAATCCACTTTCACCTGGGGAGTTGTCTGTCAATGTATCACTGGTGACGGTACTAGAGTGTGAAATTGATCGGGAGACGTTGCAAAATCTGTGGCAATTGGTGGCATATTACTATGAAAGCCCTGCTATCTTGGAGAGAGGTCAACTGAGAGGAAATGCAAGCGGAGTAACCTATCAATATGCTCAAGCCGTAAATGAAAATTCCCCATATTTCACAGATTTAAAAGGGTATTTGGTAGCAGAACCCTCGTGGCTGCTTCAACCCAGAGTCACTTTAAGGCTCAACAGACAGCAGACAACAACCAAGAAACTGGTGATGGATTTCACTACTGTAATTACCAAGCACATCAACAGCCATAGAGGGCAGGAAGATGACAATGACCTCGCCATGTCCTGGGCTCTAATTCGCAGAGGAACAGCTGGGAGGGTTCAGACTGCTCTCGAGGGTTCAAAGGTTAATTTGGAGTGCAATGTTGTCACTTCAGATCCGGAGGTGAAAGTGGAGTGGATGTGTCCAGATCTGTCCATTGTAGAAGATGCAACTGATAAAATTGAAATTTCTGAAAAAGGAGAACTTGTGATTTTAAATGCCACACTATCTGACTCAGGCCTTTACCACTGTATGGTCAGAACCAAAGCCGGTGTGGACTTGATGCCTTTGAGGCTCACCATCAAAGAACGCTCACTCGGCCCCACTGCTTTCAATGGTCAGAAAATTGTAGTTGAAAAGGGACACTCTTTTTCTCTCCCTTGTGAGGTGACCTCTGTCCAGCCCAGTCAAACTATGTGGTACCTACCCAAAAACCAAATTCTTCTCCCCACACAACAGACAAGACGGGCAGAAGTGATGGAAAATGGGACTTTGGTGGTGAAGAGGTTGACACAGGAAGATGCAGGGGAATACAGCTGCTTGGCCTCAAATCTGTATGGAGTTGACATGCTATCACACATGGTGGAAGTCACAGGAGAAAAGGCCTCTGATAGGTCCAAAGTACAGACTGAGCGAGAGCAGCAGGTCTTTCCAGTTGGCAGGGAGGAAGGAGAGGGTTCAGGGGGAGATTACCAGGAAATTATACGTCCGTTTGCTACGCAGTTCCCTAAGAAGGTAGGAACACAGCAAAGGAATCCTAATGGGTTTTCAAAAAGGATAAGAATTAAAGATTCAAAGAGAAAACCCAATAAATCTGTTAAGGAATTAGATCCAAATCGTTGGGCAGAGATATTGGCTAAAGCTAAGGCTAAACCAAGTGTTGCTCTGCCCACAGAGCAGTCACTACCAGAGCCCAGCACTGTTACTGTCCAAACAATTACGTCCAAAACTACAGCTGCCACTACAGTTGCTACCACTGCTAAGATCCTACCCCCTACTACTACCCCTCCTGAACTTAGGATAGAGCCAACGAATTTCCCCATGAACACAAAAGCTAAGATTGAGGCCTACTCTACAGAGAAGAAAGGGGATAACAGAAAAGACTCTGAAACATCAGAAAGTCTGCCACGGGTTTTACAACCTCCACCTCCCAGGAGTACGGAACCAACCCCACACCATGTTGGTGGCATCACAGAAAAAACAGAAGCTGTCACAGACCCTCCTGCTGTTGGAACTCCTCAGCCAGACGATCAGTCAGAAAATAAGCACTCTGGAGATGGGAAAAGGAACTACAACCTTGTTCCTGGTCGGTCAAACAGGAGAAGGCCACCTTATAGACGTAGAAAACCCCCAATTAGAAGAATCCATCTGCACGGACACCCCTTCCTCCATTCATCAAACAAGCCCCAAACAACTGTTCTCCCGACAACCATCACCACACCAACAACAACGATGACCACAACTACAACTACTATGACTACCACTACCACTACCACTACTACAACAACACCTGTTCCAACCACAGTAGAAAACCATGAAACCTTATCTGCTGAGTATCAGATAGAGGAAGATGAAGGTGAATACAGTGAAGAATATAATTACAAGGATAGTGATAGTTTGGATGCCAAGGAAGATTTAAGCAGTGAAACCTCTCCTACCACTCATGATCTTGACAGTAGCCTTACCACATTTCCATCAGCTAGAGAAGAAGATACCCTTGTAGGTAGCTCTCCAGGTAGGCATAATTTACCTAATCCAAAGACAATTGTCATTCCAAAGCTAGATAGTACCCCTCATCCAACTGAAAGCACTGTTGAAGAAAAGGAGAAAGACACTGTAAACCTAAAGCAATCTGAAAGACAGAGGGTCGAGATCAGAACACAAACAGAAGAAAAGGGCAGAGACAATATCAATCTTGAAGGGGAGAGTGAGAGGGAGGTAATAACGGCAATGGAAGGGGAAGAAAAACACAAAATAGACACAGAAGGCAGTGAGGAAGACACAGAAAAACATAAAAACGATTGGTTCACACAGAGCTACAATACGCAGGATAGCATCCGGTTAACTACACAAAATATACCAAGACCTAACACTCGACCTTCACTAGAACAAAATACACCAACCCAATCGAGAACTTCATCTTCCAAGGTCATTACCTCACATCCAACAAGAGGCAGAACAAGAGAAGATGTCACACAGAAAGAGGATAAAGATTTAAACAAGCCAAAAGCGAAGCCTGAGATCCACAGTTTCCCAATAATGGAGCCAGTTCACCCCTGGCTCCATCAAAACAAACAGGGAGGAGGGCAAACTACTACTTCAAGGACAACACACACAAACCAAGACAGAAATACAGGAAGACAAGATGAGGTGAATCCAGGCAGGCATTCCCAGCCTCCCAGAGTCCCCCCGACCTCCCGCTGGCCTTCACACCATCATCATCATAATTACTATCCCCTCTACCCTTCCTGGCCAGGTCAAAGGCCATTTCCTCATCCAAGGCAAGGTAAATAAAGCCGCTGTGTAATTATTTAATCTTATTAAATGTGGTTTTGAAATTAGGTGTGATGACCAAATGTGACTGATAGAAAGTGTAAGAGATAAAGAACAAGACTATTATATTGACTTGACTAGCTAATATACTTAACAACATTATGTTAGCATGGTGTTATGCTATGATATGTCACTCTAATCCTGGTTGGAATGAACGGGTATATATTTGATCAAATGTTTGCTCTCTGTTCCTAGGTCCTGGGTCACACCCTGTGCCCACCCACCGACCCTGGCCTCTCCCGCACCCGTGGGCTCAAAGCCCGGTTGTCACCAACCGACCAGAGATCACAGCTGAAACAGTTAAGCCCACACCTGCAGTTTCTGGAACAGCAGGAAACTCCAGATTTACAATCTCTAATCCCCATCTGTCACATCATCATCAACAAAATCATCATGTGGAGGGCAGGACCCAAACCAGAGATCAGCTGTTTCTATCACGGCTGAGAAACAGATACAGACAGGTATGATGAGGGGTGGTTTTGTGGGCGTGCTGTATGTGATAAATCTAATTACAATAAATATAAATGTTCATAAGGTGCTTTAAAAACACACAGAAAAATAGTAAAATTAAGTAAACAAACAAGATAGAAAGTAGTCCACTATACTATAAAGTTGCCTTGCAGTATTTATGATTTTAAGCTCAGTTTTTGTAAATTTAGGATCAAGTGCATGCCTTTTTCACGGCAGACATTTCGACATGTATTACCAAGGAAATCACAGATGTGATTAATAACATTAATACTGGCTGAACTCCATTTACTTTTACCAGTTCAAGAGCCCTTGTGTTTTGCATGCTGGCACACTGATATGTCATTGTCAATGGTATTATTTGCACCTGTGTTTTTTCTGCTATTACAAAGTGTTTGCTGTGAAAAAGGCCAATTGGCGTCCACAGTGGTTGCACACTTGAGTGTGACCAAGAGACTTTTGGTATCACAGCATAGCTATAAAAGGTGTTGGATTATGAAGGGTTAATGGTTAGTTGGTGTGGTAAAGGGTGATCTCAGTCAGTTCAGCTCCTCTTATCCTGTTTCAAAACAACATGCTCCCTAGCTGCTAGCTGTAGCTGCATAAAGGTTTTTATCTTCTTTTAGCTCATTTTTCTGGTTTTACACTTTAATAAGGTTGAGATTAGAATGCCATCATTAACCACGTTTTCAGCTGTAGCAGGCAGCTTCTTCCTCAAACAAGATCTGATTAACTCACTGTACGCTGAATGCTCCTCACCAAATGGCCACAAACAAAGTTAGCAACTACGTGGTGAAGAAAGTTGAAGGTTTTCTCAGGGGTTAGTGAAGACCAAAACAGACCTAAGAGCAGAGTGAATATTGGACTTATATTAATCAAGGAGCCATAGAAAGCATTCTGACTGGAGACATTACAAATTGGCATGGTTTGTTGGCCCAAGACAGGAGGGCTCTGCATTAAAAACGCCCAGAACATCATTGGTACCCATATACCAAGCATTAGTGATATTGGTGAGATGAGGTGCCTGCGCAGAGCCCAAAGGATACTAAAAGACAATACCCACCCCAGCAACAGCCTGTTCACCCTGCTGCCGTCTGGCAGGTAATACAGAAGTATCCGCTGCAGTACCACCAGACTCCAGAGCAGCTTCTTTCCTCAGGCTGTGAGACTTCTCAATTTATCCTCCGCACTCCACCAGGGACTACAGCTTGCATTTTGTTATACAGCCCTGTGTTATATAATGGTAAATAAATGGACCCTTGAAAAATAGCACACACCATTTTGTATGTTGCAAAAATGACACACCTTCAGGTCAGCCTTTCAATCAGTGAAATTGTTCTTAGGTTAGGCTTGTTAGGGTAACGTAGCTTTGCAGCTGGAGTTGCGAAGGAGGCTTTGTCCTCTCCTATTGAATGTTGCTCACTCACCCAGTGTTTATGTCATGATCCGCTCCTGGCCTTCCATCCCTTCTGCCAGTTCTGCCAGTACTTTTCCACTCACCTGCCGGCCACTCCCACCTGATCAGTGCAACCACCTTCACCTGTGTTCCCTCACCTAATTTATACCCACTCATTCCACTCAGTCTCTGCCAGATTGTCTTCAGCAGCATGCTAAGCTCT
>NTHP01000166.1:898969-915862 GCA_003416845.1 Oplegnathus fasciatus
TTCTACCTCATCCACTCATTCTCCCTCCCTTCTTTCCTTTTTAGGTGGACTGTGTTGCAACAGGCCTCCCTGATCCAGAAGTGTCCTGGAGTCTCCCAGATGGAACTTTAATCAACAATGCCCTTCAATCGGACGACAGCGGCCTTCGCAACCGCCGCTATGTTATTTTTGGCAATGGAACTTTACTTCTCCAGCAAATGGGCAAAAAAGACGAGGGCGACTACACTTGTTATGCCAAGAACAAACTGGGCAAGGACGAAAGAAAAGTGAGCGTCAAAGTGGGACCGAATGCTCCAAAAATTAGATTAAAATCACAATCACTGGTGACAGTAAAGTTAGGAGAATTAGCTAAATTGAGTTGTCAGGCAACAGGTGAACCTACACCAAAAATCATGTGGATCTCTCCAAGAAATGATGTCATATCTATGTCATCAGACAAATTTCAGATCATGGATGATGGGATGTTAATGGTGAAAAAGGTAATACTGACTGACGAAGGGAAATATGCATGTGTGGCTCGAAATTCTGCTGGTGATGATGTTAAAAACATGAAACTTGAAGTTGAACCCCAGGAACCCTTTATCAATGGAATAAAAGGGAAGAGCACCACAAAAGTTTTGGCTGTTTCCTACCAAACAGCACTCCTGGATTGCAGAGTGGAAGGGAAACCCGAACCAAGAGTCTGGTGGGTTACTCCCTATGGCCACTCGCTCCCAACACCCTACCTGGGCGGTCGCTTCCAAGTCCATCGGAATGGTAGCTTGGAGTTGAGAGGGGTGAGGAAAACAGATGAAGGGAGGTACATGTGTCTGGCTAAAAATAATCTGGGTGAAGCCTCACTTTTGGTTGAATTAGACGTGGCATCACTTGCTGAGAAACCAAGTTTTGCTGTTCCCAATATTGAAATCTTACCAATAAAGCAAGACGGTGGGGCATTGATCCTGGAGTGCCCCGCTCGTGGTAAACCGAACCCAGAGTTTGCATGGGTTCTGCCCAACGGGACAATGTTAACGCCTGGTGTTAGACTCCAACGCTTCACACATCATCTGGGTAACGGAACTCTACAGATCTTTCAACCGGTTGCAAGTGATAAAGGCGTGTACAGGTGCCTAGCAAAAAATGTGGCAGGACAAGCGGAGAAACGTTATGCGCTGGAGGCGGGCAGAAAACCAGTCATCAGAGGATCTACAGGTATGTTTTTGCATCTCAAATTAATAAAGCACAAGAAGCATTTTCAAACCTATAGTTTGTTTGCTCTGGTTCAAATTAGTGGAAATTCAAATTAAACAAAATGCATTACTAAAAGTCACATGAGAATATTCACTCTGGTCATTGGTTAGATGTGTCTTGGGCTGGACCAAGACGACTACTTCCTCTAAAGGGTCTTAGTGCGGTTGTTTTGGTCCACGCCTGCAGATGATTCCTGTGTTCAGATCTGCCCACAGTAATCATACTAAGGGGGAAAATAAACCAGGGTCCAATTAAACCAGACTAAAAATGCTTTGAAAACACCCTGAAAGCATATTACTTCACTTCACTCACTTGTATTTTATGTTGTATTAATCATTTTTGCATGAAATCTACTTACTGTTAATAATTTACTTTTGCAGGTGGGATGAAGATCACTTTCGGCCTCAATCTCAACTTGCCCTGCACCGTGGATGGCTGGCCGCAGGCATCAGTCACATGGACCCTACCTAATGGTCTTGTTTTGGACAAACCTCAAACCATTGGCAGAGTATCTTTTCTTGCCAATGGCACCCTCCAACTAAGGCAGGTCGCCACCTTTGACAAAGGAACATACATCTGTAAAGCCTCCAACTCTTTTGGCTTGTCAACACTATCCTACCCAGTTGCAGTGATGGTTTTCCCACCACGTATCACCAATACGCTGACCTCAATTACGAGAGTCAACCGAGGATCACCAGTGACATTAAATTGTGTTGCATCTGGTATTCCCAAGCCAGATATTTCATGGACGTTGCCTGGACGCACAACACTGGTTCCCCATAACCGGTTCATAGTGCAGGGAGGGATTTACATGACAGAGGATGGCAGTCTGGTCATACAGAACCCCGTGCTCATGAACTCTGGCATTTACAAATGCAACGCTAAAAATGCACTCGGAACAGACTTCAAATCTACTTACCTACAAGTGGTCTGAGTGACAGTTATAATTATTCTATTGGGAGAATCTCACAGCAAAATTAAGACTGGATGAGGACTTTTCCATCAGGATTCGAATATACTGCATAATAAAGACACTCTGGAGAGAGACTTAAAACTGAATGGTGGCTTTGCTTGAGATACCTTGCAAAGCAGTTTCCACTGAATAATGAAGTTTCAAATGTGGACTTCACAGTTAACATTCACCTTTTGTGATTTTTAACTGCAGTTTTTTGTTTCATGGTGCAAATATTACAGAAGTCTAAATTCTACACTTTGGACCTTAAAATGCATTTTCACTTCACAAAGTGCCTTTTTTGTCCTACTAAAAGCTTTGCCTTTCCAGCCTTACCTGTAGATGTACTTTATTTCCCCATACAACATTATAGTTTCTATAATGTTTAGTAAATTTGACCTCATGGTACAATTTTACTTTACTGCTATAGGTACTGGTTACTGCTTGTTGTGCAACTGAAATAACTTCAGACTTTTCTCTGTTTGGATTGATATATCTAAATGTAATGTGTACTGTATCCCTTATATGATTAGTATTGTCTATGTGCTGGTAGAATTACAATTCACAGTGATTTCAGCTGTACATGGCAAACATTCAACTGCTCATGTCATAAGATAGATACTTTAGCAAACACCTAAGTGACTTTTCCCTGTGAACTTTACAGCAAAATTTTCAGCAAATGTCACAACCTTACAATTTATCAACAAGCAGTACTGTAATGAGTAGTGGAGCGTTATAATTCTCGCACATTGGTATAAGTGCATGGGTGCTTATAAAGTGCCAACTTTCAGTGAGCAGTGACTCTATAAGGATGCAGATACCCCCTATTGCTGCTCTACAGTGTGTACCAGCAGATTATTGTATGTATCAATGTCATTTATTCATGTTCATAACAGTTGGAAAGTAATAGCTCATAACAGTTACGTTGTGAGCTTAAAGTAGCTGTTAACAGTTGAGGGACACCAATACAAAACAAAGGTGCACATAACAAAAAATATGTAAGTATATAATTTATAAGTAAAAAATAAAATTGTTTTTTTAGCAGTCACTTGCCTCATTTTTGCTATGTTAAAACAACAAAGCTGATTCAGATTGACATGAATATTCACAAATTCTATATCAAGTTTTTTTTTTTAAGCTCAGCTTAGATGTTATGAACTAGAGAGACTGACTAGCACTAACCTAGCTGGTTAGCGTGTTAATGGTTAGCTTGCCAGCTACAGTAGCTTACCAACTAGCCCAAAGAGCTTCTAGAACCAAATATTTTGCAAAGACGCACAGATTAATTTCACTCTGCCACTTTCTGGTGTGGCCAGGCCTTGTGTGTTATAAACTTTCAATTGTGTGAGGTGTTATAAGTAAAATCATGGCATTACTTTTTTATTGTACATCTTGCTTTCAGTCTTGAGGTCATGTTAATGCCATACAGAATCAAAAGTACATTCAAGTTAATTCTGTCTCTGAATGCTGTGTGGTTTATGAATGTGTGCACAAGTGTAGGGCACTTAATTAACACACCATTGGTGATATTCTGCTACATGCTTAGTATAGAGGATGTTCTCCATTTGTGAGCAATGTGATCTCTGTTTCCATCTGTGATGTCTGTCTGTTTCTGAGGTGTTTGCTACAAGTGAGATTTTGGAGATTAGATGTTTTCTTAAATCCTCGGATACCGCACATAGATTTTTACATATATTAGTTTTTATCTTAACTCTTACTAAAGCATAACACATCTGTATCCAGTCACATTCCTCTTAAAGCTTGAGTGGCAGCTGCTGTCCGGTCAGTTTACCAGGTAGCATGTCGGCAGCAGAGCAGCCATGACAGTTATTTGTTTAAATCAGCTAGAAGATCCCAAATTAGAAAAAAAAAGCTTCTCATGAGTTACAGTCAAAGGACAAAAATGATGAAGGGTTTTCAGTTGTTGGTCTATGATGTGTTTTGACTGCTATATTAGATGTAGCACACCTTTGTAGTACCACAACCACACATGGAAGTGTGAAACCAGGACATTGTTATGCATGCATCCAAATATGTGTATGTATGTAAATGCATGCTATATTTTTCTGTCGGTTTGTGTTCACCAGAATGGGAATGTCCCACTGAGCCTTGCTTCCAGACAAACAGGCTTTTGACTGTGGAAGAAGGGAGCTTTGTCAGACACAAGCACTGGGATTGTTCGACACAGCGCGAGTGCGTTTGTTGTGTGTGTGTGTGTGCGTGTGAGAAAGAGATTATGTGTGTCTCTTTGAGAGAGAGAGAGTTTGTCTGTTAGGAAGAGATTGTGTCTGTGTGTGAGGGATTGTTCAACACACTGAGTGGCGTGCCTGTGTGTATATATGTGTGTGTGTGACTGTGTTACTGTGTGTGTGTGCGTAAGACAGACATTGACTTAGAGAGGGAAAACAGGACAAGTGTTTGGTATTTCTGTCTGCATGTCAGTCTGATATCAACAGACAGGGAGTGTGTGTACACGTGCATTCTATAAGTGTGCACAAGTGTGTGTGTCTGCGTTTCGTGTTTAGTTTTTTTTTCTGTTGCTGTTCGTCAAAATGGAAGCAAAGCAGCTCAAACACACGGCAGCACTTCGCACAGCTACAATTTATGCGGTGAGTGACGCTGATTTCCTGTCTTTCTTGCATTTCATTTCACACCTACAAAACAGCTTTTCAAACATTATAAGCTGTCTGATTCCACCTAAAAATTTTAGATATCTGTCATGATCAAAAATGAACATAAGGGATGGAATCTGCACCACTGAAAGAGTGGAAGCTAATTGTAAGCATGCCATTTAGAGACTGATCACAGGGTGAAACAGACTGCTGGGGAAGAAAGCTTTTATGTTTCAGCATGCTAACATGCTCATCTAAAATGGTGAACATGGTAAAGTTTATACCGGCTAAACATCGGCAAAACTGTATTTGTGAGCATGTTAGCATGCTGACGTTAACATGGGTATAGACTCAAGATGGAGATGATCATGATGGAATAATAATTCATAATTCAGGTGTTTGACTCCAGACATCTGCAAATATCCCACTCTTAAAAACTTAAAAGTCTGCGTGTGAAACTCATGTTTATAGCTGTCTTTGAGTGGTGGACATTAATGAGTTCATTATTGATGAGCCGACCTAGATTGGCAAACATTCTTCCTGCTGAGGTAGCTGCTCAGCACAACCTAACAGAAGACTAAGATTATATGTGTAAGATTATATGTTAGCCCTATGCTCTAGTTGTGGTTACCCAGCAGCCCTCTCTGTAGCCAGGCAGGCGAGCTGGTACTGATTCTGCATCACGCCTGCTTGGTGTGAAAAAATTAGAATGAACAATAACAAATCATGTCAGGAAACTGTGTGAGAAACTCCTCAGCTGTGACTATATGTAAAAACCAACATTACGTATTTTCCATTGACCTAAAGGAGCATTCAGAGTATTGTCTTTGATATTGTTTCATTTAAAGGCAATTAATAAATGATTTTGTATTAATGTTGATTCAAATGTTTTTTGTATGTTATTCTTTGTACCTTGAAGGACAAACTAATCAGGCCTGGAATCTAGCAACACTACAGTCCTTTGCATTACGGCCATGTTGGTTTATGGAATGTGATAATATGACCAGCTGATCAGATCACATGACTAGATGACTAGTGTGAGAAAATCAGTTTCACTTTCTCTCTCTGTTAAAACCCCCACACACAGCTACAATCTCATTGTTTCTATTATCGGTATTTCTGCTGCATTATATTTAGAACTAGTAAGTATTTGGGTGAAATGTTTGTTAGTATATTATGTTGAATCACAATCTTCTGTTGGCAGGCGATTTTTAAGGTTCAGGAACATCAGTCCAGAACTGCTGTTGCTTCAGTTTTGCACCAAGTATATGGTATAAGGAGAACATAAACCTACAGTACGTTCTGCTAATGAAACAAATGACTTCATGGGACCTGTGGTACTCAATACTAGCCTTATTGCACTTTACAATACCATCTCCTATGTTAACACTATAAAAATAAGAGAATAATCATATGGTGCAGTTACTTTGTCTGTGACTCTTAACAGCCTGCTTATTTTTTTTATGGTGTATTTTAATCATCTTGCATCACTGTAACGGTGCCACAGGGAACATTATCTTTCACACCATCTTTCACACTATGGTGGAAGAAGTATTTGGATCCCTTACTTAATTAAAAGTACCAATACAACAATGTAAAAATATTTAAGTAAATTAAAGTGTTAGTAAAAATCCTGCTTTCAAAATCCTATTCAAGTAAAAGTACAAAAGTATTATTATCACGATAATACTGTGATATGTGATTGTTCCACAGAAAAATGAGTCCTGTAACTATTTATTATCATATATTACGTTATTAGATTGTTAATACTAAGGCATCAATATGTAAGCAGTATTTTACTGTTGTAGCTGGTTGAGATGGAGTGGGTTGTGATTTGATTAAAGGGACAGGTTCTGCTACACAAATCTGTGTTCATTTTTTGGACTTTAATCTTTGTGTTTATGGGATTTGATTGTTTAAATGAAACCATCTGAGACGTCTGGAGGAGAAATCATTCTTTGGTGGAACAACACGCTGCTTTTTATAAGAGGTCACAAGCCAGACAGGTTGAAAACTACTGATTTAATCTTCAACAATGCATTGTATTTTATAAGTGTATCATTTTCTTTAATGTAAAATCTTAATCTGAAAAGTAACCAGTATCTATAGCTGTCAGTTAAATATGGTGGAGTAAAAAGTACAATACTTCTCTCTGATGGAGTAGAATAAAGTAGCATACAATTTAAATACTCAAGCACCTCAAATTCATACTTAAGTACAGTACTTGAGTGAATGTAGTACTTAGTTACTTTCCACCAATGCTAGTGTGTATGTGGAACTCAAATAGTGGCCTTATTGTACTTAATGGGTTCTTGTGGTGTAAATTTTCTCTGTATATTTCTATGGATGTATATTTTTATGTATCTGTGCGAGTCACTGGTGAGTTTATAGTTATCTTGAGGTATTTTATATTACATTTGGCTCTCCCATTGTATGACTATAATATTTTACTTTACTACAGGTAATTTATTGTCACTAATATCATAATTTTTCATCTGTAGTTAATAAAATAATGATTTTAAATAATTTATATTATATGTCTTTATATATACAGTGTATACAGTATATTTAACACCTTACTACATGCCTTTTTCAATAGGAAAAATAAAACTTATTCTATATAAACTCCTGTCTTTTTTTCCTGTCTTTTACAATGCTTCTCCCTTTAAGGCTACACTCTGAAAGAGAGCATCGTTGGTATTGTTGCATCTCTGGTCTCCTCCTTCCTTCCTCCTCCTTTCCCCTCCCTTCACTCATCCATCCATCCGTCCACCCCCTCTCCTCTCCACACACGCACACCGACTTGCGCATCGCCTCCTCCGGCATAATGACCAACGATTCTCCGGAGGAGGAGACCCGAGCTCCGGGCGGCGGAGGAGGTGGAAAAGGGATCACACGAAGAAACCGAGCGGACGACAATGTCACCATCCTGACATCCTCCATGGATTTACACAGAGCCGGCCGGAGCCGAGCCAGCAGCAACAACGATGCCGCCCCGAGCTTCACATCCTCCGTGGATCTGAGCACCTCCTCCCTGGAGCTGAGCATCCAGACGCGGATCTTTAAGATCATTGTCATCGGGGACTCCAACGTGGGGAAGACCTGCCTCACCTTCCGCTTCACCGGAGGGAGCTTCCCCGACAAGACCGAGGCCACCATCGGCGTGGATTTCAGGGAGAAGGCGGTGGAGATTGAAGGGGAGACCATCAAGGTAAAAGCAACAGAGGGGCTGGATGTTGATCAGTGGTGTTTCCTCACTCCCTCCTCCTCTTCCTCCTCCTCCTCCTCCTCTTTTCTTTTTGTTGATCAGCTGCAGCTCAAAGTCTGCCAGTGGATCACACAGGCCCTATTCTTCCATTTTATCCTCACACTGAAACAACACACTACATTTCACAACACTTCTTTACAGATATTTTACAATTCAAAATCTCATTTTACATGTTGGAGAAATTGAACACGTTTTCACAACACAGGCTTTGTGTGTCCTTGTAGCCTGAAGGAAGAAAGCCTAACAATGGATATCATTTGTGGCCAAATGGCTGTTTGGGGGACACATTTTTATCTAGAAATTAATAGATTTTTACAGGTTTGACGATAAATGTTTTAGTGTTTTGTGTTTTCTTAATATTAATGAAATCTCAGCTGATACTGGCAAACCTCTCTGCCTGTATTTAGTCATTTGTTGCTTGTAAAACAACTGAATCCATTAGAAACATACAGGGGTGCTGCTTTAAATTCTGGTGCACCTGAAAACAGCTCAGGGCCCTGAAACAGTAAATATCTTTAATCCAGGGGAGAGCCGAAACAAATGAGTGGATTAATCGATTAGTCGATAGACGGAAAATTAATCTGCAAATAATTTTTCAAGCAAAAGCGTGACCATTACCTGGTTCTAGTTTATCAATTGTGAGAATTTGCTGCTTTTCTTTGTCTTATAAACACAATATCTGTGGCTTATCTTTGTTGGTTGGACAACAAAAGCAATTTAAAGATGTCCCCTTGGACTCCAGGAGACTGTGATGGGCAATTTTCACTATTTTCTGAAATTGTTTTGGACTAAACAACCAACCAACCCAGAGGATAACTGGCAGATGAATGATAATACAATGTTTTAGGGCCTCTGTGCAGCTCTACCATTCCTGATTCACTCATTTTTAGAATGAAAAAGTGTAGATATAAGAGGCAGGGTTACAGATTCACCACATTCAGTTATTTGATAGCAATTTCCTCTTTTAAACCCATAAATAAAATCAGCCATCCGTTGTTGGAATGCAGCGAATCACATATTATAGAAGTCACAACAGATTCTACAAGCAAAACCATCAGTACTAGACATGCCTGCCTGTACTGTAATGGTGTCCTGGTAATTGCTCAATTAAAATTTAATGAATTCCAACATCCTTAGCAGCAATGCACAAGGGCATATGTAGCAAAATCAATTTAAGTGCAACAGTGTAATAACAGGCTAGTTGAAGTATTATGACAAATAATATCGGTCAAGATTTTAGTGTTGAGCATTTACTTGTTCTTTCATTTGGATGATCTGTGACTTAATATCAGGCTTTTTATTGAGATTTCTTACTTACAAATCGTCCTCCTCCTCACTCGGCCAGTAAGTGTGCACGCAACCTTTATATCACACGTACACATGGGTGTGCGGGCTCCCTTCCCCCCTTTCTGTCTCAGTAGAACAGTCCGTCTGCAACCTCCAGATGCCCCCTAATGCTGACTCACAAAACACACAGACACTGAACGCTACACCTGTTAGGTCAGCGTGTCTGAGTCATTGAAATTGTCTTCAAAACACACGCCACAGACACCCAGTGTGATCAGCCGCGTGAGAAAGTGTAAATGTCACTCGTTTCATATTTCATTTAACAAGTCCTGCACTTGACTGTTTTCTTCACTGTTAGTATCTGGCTTTGCCTTCAAAGCTGGTGAGGTAATGCTGATGAGTGCTGGTAGGGTACATCAAGATGGGGCGATAAGGAAACATTTCGTTATCTAGATTAAGACTGTTCAGTGATTAACTCTTGTGTAGTTGCTGTAAGTGCAGGAACTGTCTTCTTCTTCATCTTCTTGAAGAAAGCTTTCATTTTTTCTGTCACTGGAAACTGACATGCTAAAAGTGTGACTGAGGAAGGCAGTACTGATTGGTCTGCCTGTCCTTTTGTTCCAGAGCAAAATGCCTTTATGACTACTGGTCAAATAGCCATTCATTTTGTTGTGGATATCTATGGTCCCCAGAGGATGATTCCTAATGTTTCAGTGACCTCCTGACCTTTAATGCGGGACACAATTTCCACTCATGCAGAAGAGTTATCAGCGTCTAATGGACAGTTTGCCATGAAATTGTCACACTCCCAAGGGAATATACCCTTTTAATAGTTATGATCCCAGAAGTTTGCCTTTAGTGCCGTTCTTAGGACAAATTCAATAGTTTTAGCCCAGTTTGGCTCTAAAGTGTAGCACAGTTGTTAGTGTTGCAGGACGTGACGAAACAGCAAGCTAGACTTCAAAGTAAAGCTGGAACACCGTATGTATTTAGAGATATGACTCTTTCGAGTAAAGGATTTATTTCATTTTATCTCTTTGTCATATAATTTGACTGGTCAGCGCCGGCGGTTTTATGGTGAGACCTGAAGGTTTACAAGCAGGCAGGTGTTTTAGATCCAGCAGGCTCCGGGATCATTTATTGCCAGTGCTGAGACAGGAAGCTAAAATCTTGTGTATTTATGTGTCATCCTGATGGTGATTTCATTGCCTCTACAGTGGACCCTTTCATTGTTGGAGTAAAAACTAGGCTACTTCGCTGGTGCAGTAGGGCTTTTAAAAAGCTTATGAAACAACCCCATGGCAGCACAAGTCAAACTTTCACTCACAGTTGGCGTATAACAGGATTAATATATAATATAAATTCACTCACAGCTCAGACTAACTGTACTTAGAGCCAGCTAGGTGACTCTTTTCCTCTGGCAGGTAGCACACAAATTGGCAACAACAAATGTTATAAGCTGCAGAGGGCTAAAAATAGCAGAGCAGAGCGCTAAGTATAGATGTACAGAGCAAGGTGTCAAAATAATGGTAATGGTTCTCAAGTTTGTGTGACATGTAGCCAAGATGTCTTACAAGTGAACAGTGTCAGTGTTTCATAGCTGTCGACAGGCAGAATTCTGTCCACAAGCAGAGATTTTTCTGCTAGTTTTGAAAGCACACATTCAACTTGTTACTAAGTCAAATCATAAATAAGAGAATATATAATATATAATCTAACATTGGTTTAAAAAGACATTTACACTGATGAGAGGTATATGAAGTATAGAGAAAGCCTTATAATAATTTATTGTGAGATCTATTTTGTGCATTCTCAATTTTGCTGTTAAATTACGGGGCACAGAGCGTTCAACAAAGACAAAGCTTTGATGTTATGAGCGGCTTTAAAAGCAGCATTCAACCTCAGATGCTGAATAGCTGGGCTTGTCCTTTCAAATGGTAATAGCAGATAATTCACTGTTTTTTCACTACAGGCCTGGCTGAGTGTTGGGAGACGTCCATGTTGATATACAAAGTGCTACTGATTACACAGGCTACATTCAGCAAGCTGACAATTGGAGCACAATGCGTAATAGTATGGTATATGTGACACAGCGTGAGCCATAAACAATTTTCACTCTGTCTGCATTCTGACATGACTGAATTTTATTTTTAGGTGAGATCAATATCAGTACTTCTCTTGCGCCGAGGGTGTAAATAAAGCTCACTTCCTCTTTGTCCCTCTGGTTAAATCTGAACCATCAAATGCTGCAGCTGAGAAATGACACTGCTGTAGAGCAGCTCCACGTGCTGCACAGGCGTACTGGCAGAGGAATAAGGCTAAATCTGACAGTTTATATTATTTTGTCAAACAGCTGTAGAATACAGCGCTGGAAGCAAACACCGACGGATTAGCTTGTGAGTCGCGGTGTGGTCTGACAGGACTCACACGTTCCTCAAAATATGGAGAAAACTGAGAACAGGAAGAAAAAAATGCAGTCAGTTATTTGGCATTGTTGATTAGAGCAGTGAATAACACACCAAAGATCTGATCAACCTGGCTAGCCAGCCTGTACACATTGTGGCAATGGGTCCAAATGGGTTTTATTTTGGTTTTAAACCTCTGTCACTACATTTCATTTTGGTACACGCCAAATGCTGTATAAAGAGAGCAGACCTGCCTGAGGCCTTTGTTAATGATTAAGCAGAAAAGCCCATCATGCTATAGAGCAATGCTCTCTTGAGACCCTGTAGCCAGGAATATCTGAGCACTCTTTCCTGTTGACATGGTGCAGTGCCATGTACTGGTTCTTGTAAGCCCTTATAGACCTAGACAACTCATTATAGCCAGATTCATATTTGTTGTTGTCTTCTAATTTACTGAGATTAACAAAACATTTTATACATAGTAAGCTCGGATGTCTGGATTCTGTCACTCGGGATGCTGTTATTTCTCGGACATCCATCTAGCACCGCCCGTGGTTTATGACGAGCCAGGACATTCTGAAAACCACGAACATCAAAATACAGCCTAGTGACTCGTACATAGATATTCACTTTTGCTCAGTCATATCAAAACACTGTCTTATCTTGTCTGTCTCCACAGGTGCAGGTGTGGGACACAGCAGGCCAGGAGCGCTTTCGTAAATCCATGGTGGAACACTACTACCGCAATGTCCACGCTGTGGTCTTTGTGTATGACGTCACCAAGATGACTTCCTTCCGCAACCTACAGACATGGATAGAGGTCGGTAACTGGCTCAATACATTGCAAAATAGTCTTTGTCAGTGTAGAAAGGAACACACTTTGAACCACTCAGCACAAGCCCTGTCTTCCTCACAGGCACTACTTAATGTTGTCTTAATGTGGCACCATGAGCATCTCTCCAGTTTCCAGTGTTCCCACTGGTTCTTCCCATGGGTTGACACTGTGACGTTTCCATCACAAAGCGTGGTTTGCATCTCTGAATGCAAATGTAACACAAATTCTAAACACTGCTGTGAGCAAGACAACAAAGCCCCAACTGATCATTAAGAAGATGAATTATTCAAAGTGGATTGTGAAAAATCTTTCCAATGTGTGCTACAATACTGGTTCTACTATTAACAAGTTGCAGCAGTAATATAGTAGTAACTTTTTAATGGCAGACATTTTGACATGTCATAGCAAGAAAAGCACAGGTGTAATTAATAATACTAATTAACAGCTGCTTTCCATTTAGTTTGGCCACTCAGGATCCTGGTATGGTGGCTTACTACTGTATGGCTTCCTTCAGTGGAAATGAGTCATCGTTAACTTTAGTAGTTAAACATCTGCATTTCCTGCTATGATAAGTCAAAATGTCTGACGTGATAATAGCCTATAGTAGTAATGATAGGACTATTTGCAGAATGAGTAGTAATATTAGTATTTGTGGTGACATTAGCCGTAGCAGCAGCAGTGCTGGCGTTAGCAACAGTTTTACAGTTAGTAAAATATCAGTAGTACACATTAGAGCTTTAGCTGTTATTTTTTCAAAAAATATCCTTCAAACACTTGAGAACTAACACATAATTAGATTTGAATGTAGCCTCCTAATAAAAGATGACATGACAGACAACATGTCAGCCTCCGCTTGAGTCACAAGCTAACAGGTGACTTCAGACTGTAAGCAGTTACATTTAAAAGGCAGCAAATGGCCTCACCTTTATCCAAGCTTTTTCCATCCATGGTGTTGAATCCAAAATTATTCCACACATTAGGCCTACTTCTCAGATGTTTGGTGCCATTCAGCACAGCTAGCTAGTTTCCTCCTTTTTGCGTTAACAAATAGAACAGCAATAGGCTACTTTGCTGTGGGCAACTGCACAAGCAACGGTTTGCTAACAGAAAAAATAAATAAAAAAACGAAGATTTTTTTTAATTACAAAAAGCAAAAAAAACAAAAAACAAACAAACAAAAATAAAAAAATAAAATAAAAAGTTTACTAACAGGGCTTGGCCTGTGGCACTTTTACACTGTGAATTTTGAATTTGGTTCAATAATTACTGATGCATATTTAAATGTTCACAGCGTAGTTTGAATTTCAAATAAAAAGTGACACCTCTAGTTGCAGAGGAAGTGAAACTAGTTGTTGGAGAAGTAAAATTATGTGTGACGCCATGTGAGCAGAATGGAAGGAATGGAAAGGGATTTCTATGACTTAAAAGATCTACATGCTTTATTCCAAGATGGTTACCCCTCAGTACTAGACCTGTAGTCAGTTTTTTGTTATTGATCATGCCACGTATTTAATGGTTTGTTAATAAGAGCAGATATAAATACACTGTGCAGGCTTTATAGCTCCTTTCCAATTGGCTGAATCGATTCTCTGAGTGTTTGTATTGGATTTGGTGGCTATGCAGCCATTTTGGCACCAGCAGTTGTTTTTGCCAAGTGGGACATATTGTAGCCGTCATAAATTCTTTGTAATTACAACTAAGAGGCTGGCGGCGATGTATATTTCCACTCAGCTGTTTATATTTATGGTCACATGTCATATGAACGTGGCCATAGTTTAAAAAGTTTATAAAGCTATATTCTGTTGTGTTCCAGGAGTGTAATGGCCATCGGGTCTCAGCATCAGTACCTCGAGTCCTGGTGGGAAACAAGTGTGACCTCGTGGACCAAATACAGGTGAGTGCACTCAGGCAAGGACCACAACACACTGTATTTCCTCCCTAGATTAAATTAGGGTGTACAACCAAACATTTGTGCTTTCCCAGGTGCCCTCCAACATGGCGTTGAAGTTCGCTGACGCCCACAACATGCTGCTGTTTGAGACATCGGCCAAGGACCCGAGGGAGAGTCAGAACGTCGACTCCATCTTCATGTCGCTGGCCTGCCGCCTGAAGGCCCAGAAATCCCTGCTCTACAGAGACGTGGAGAGAGAGGATGGGAGAGTCCGACTCACACAAGAGACTGAAACAAAGAGTAATTGTCCTTGTTGAGGAGAAGGAGGAGTGGGAGGCGTAATGGAGGGGAAGAGAGAAGAGTAACTGTACATGTCAAGGAAGAGGAGGAGAGGGATGATGGGAGAGTGAGGCTAAAACAAGAGTCTTTTAAATTAAGTGAAACTTCTCTGGTTTAGGAGGAGGAATGGGGGGGTTGAAGCTGACACTAAGAGCAATGTGTTTCGGGGAAGAGGAGGAGAGGGTGGAAGTGGTAACGCTTGTGCAAGGGACTGAAACATCATCAATGTTCTTGCTCTTGAGGATGAGGATAGGGAGGAGAGAGGATGGTGAAGACAGAGAGAAAAGAGGAGTTTATTAACAATTCTGACATGAGACGATGTTGCCTTTTAGACTACAGTATAGTGTAGAGATTCTTCCATTTATTCAAACATAGACAGAAACTGAGTAAATATACTTTCAGTGTGCCCAGTGCACAGGCAAACACAACACTATTAACATATGAGTCATTTGGGGGGTCCACAACAAGCAGTCTTGATGCAAGGCTGTTATTTCTTAAACCAGCCCTGGTCTCTCTTAACTCTTAAATCACAGTCTTATATTTGCTGCCTCATTCTTATTGATTTTCATCCACATCCTGGCTGAAAGCAGCATTTCCCAACCTTTATCTACTACCTTAGAACGCTGCCTCTGTCTTGGTTTGAAGAAATCGTTCAGGTTTCAAGTATTTTAACCACTCGAGATGATCTTGGTTCATACAACCAACCACACACTCTGACGACCCCTTAAGTGAAATATCGACCATTTGAGAGGATGAACGAGACTCTTTTTGTCTCTGAATTTTAATGCACCTGATGTATCTAGGCCAACCCTTCACAAGTAGGACAGTTGACTTAAAACCACTGTGAGATCACGAAGATCACAAAATGTACGGGAGAGACGAGAAAACGCATCTTAGACGACGTTAATGTGAGCCAGGTGAGCTTAAAGGACCTATGCAGGAAGACCTTGACAACAAGGTCTCCTGAAAGGGGACCATCTAGAGGTTGTCAGACAGCATGTCACATATCGATTTAGAAGCTGTAAGATCCTCTTACCCTTATGCAGGACAAGTGCACTCTCCTACAAGGAAGGGCCGTCATGGCAAGGCTCCTTTTTCTCATCTAACCCAGATGTAAACAACTCCACGCTTACCCTCTGGCAGAGTGGCTTATCCAGCTTCCCCTTTGTGTGCAAATGCAGAAACATCCGGTCTTTGCTGTATGTGACCTTACATATTATGTAGTGAACCTTTTTCAAGGTAAAGGCCTTCTGTCTGTCTTAGATGATGTGCTCTCCACATCAATATCACTGCCTCCAGTCTCAGAGAGGACAGGAAGGATGATGGAAAACTGTGACCCCTGTATACATAACTGATATATTTATACTGCTACACAGCCTCAGCCTGGATGTACGCTATGAGTGGACTTAATCCTGGTGTGTGTGTAAAGGAATGAGTCCAGGAGTATCCGACACAGGCATTATTAACAGTACACAGAGATGCAGCTTTACATTGAGATAGCTCCCAGTTGGATTGCGGGTTGAAGGTGTACATAACTCAGCCTTTGTAATAAGGCATCAATCCACGAGCCGGACTGTGATGCCATCACTTTGATATAGCAGCACACTCACCATGTCTTACCCTATTTTAACGCTGTAGCCTACTTTTGAGCAATGCTATGAATATATTTGGATGCCATATGTGAAAAATTCAGATCAGTGAGCATTTCAGAGCGGTGTTCCCTCCAAGCGGACACTCTGATGACCTAATTAATTCATCCCATTGAGCAATTCAAACACTGTGTAAACCCAAGTGAAATCCACAGAGCTGACTGTCTGAGCTGTATCAGATTTTGTCGATTTTTATTCAGAAATTCTCCTCCTCTGGTCTCCTTCTATCGGTAGCAGAAGGATCAAGCAGCCGTTACGGGTGCATAAAGCTACATTACTGTAAAGGAAGAGCTCGATTCATTCTTATTGTATGTACGGGCAAATTTGTGACATGCAACCAGAGCCATAGGTTCATACACCAAGACTAGGATAACACCCATTCATCCACTTTCTAAACTGCTCATTCTCTTCAGGGTTGCGGGGGG
>NTHP01000166.1:916100-929578 GCA_003416845.1 Oplegnathus fasciatus
CGGGGGGATCATATCCCAGCACATAATACACCCTACAACTTTATATCTGTTAACAAACATCTATGGCTCAGTTTACCAGTAGGTTAGCAAAACCTGGCTAACTTAGTCGCTGTAATACAAGTCAGACCACTGTGCTAGCCTAATAAGCAGACAAACACATTGTGGTAAAAAAAGAAGAATGTGCCTGCATTTCCTTCATAAACTTAGCAGATCTGAATAAAATAACATCTGACTTGGTTTCAAGTGATTGGAAAAGAAAAAGGAAGATATAATTAAGTTAGACTTTTTATCAGCATTCATCGCGCATTACAGTTATGAATTTCACATATCACATTAAGCTCTCTCTCAATTTTCTTTTTCAAACATTTGAAATCAAACATTTGTATTTTATCCAGGTCTGAAAGTTAAGAATACAAATGTACAGTGTGTTTGCTTGCCTTCCCTTTTCCCTGTACATACACTATGTTTTATTTGTTATCTCTTTTTTTGCAGTTGATTTGTGTCTTCTTTAATAACCCATGTTTGCTCTTAAAGGGATGCCTTGACATTTTGAAATTTAGTCTGGTATTTTTGTTTATCTCCAAAAAGTCACAAGGTTTCTGTATGTGGAATTACGAACATTCGGTACGACACATCAGCGCGAGGGATGGGTCCTTGCGAGATCAGGTCACAGTCTCGTGCTAGAGCTGAAACGATAGTTGATCAACAGAAAATTGATCTGTAACTATTTTGATAATCAATTAATTATTTAAGTCATTTTTCAAGCAAAAATGCCAAAGATTCCTCTGGTTTCAGCTCCTCAAAAGTGAATAATTGCTGTGTTTTTTGTCATATATGACAGTAAACTGAATATCTTTGGGTTTTGGACTGTTGGACGGACAAAACACCACATCTGAATAAGTCATCTTGGGATCTGCAAAATTGTGATCGTCATTTTTCACTATTTATTCACTATTTTTCACATTTAATGCACCAACGTTTAATTGAACAATTGAGAAACTGGCAGATTAATCGATAATGAAAATAACTGTTAGTTGCAGCCCTATTTTCAGCCTCCAATTAAACTGTCAGCCTGAAGGGTGCAGCGATTTTAAGATCATTTCAACACTTATACCCCCAATAAAAATATAATAATGTAATATTTACTAATGTATGAGGAGAAATTCCCTTTCCCTTCCAGAGGAGGAGCTCTGTGGTGTCACATTAAGCTCAATAGTGCAAAAACAGAGAAACCAAAATCAATAAAAATGTAATTCGAAAAATAATTCTATAAACGTGATGCTTAAATTCACATTTTTAATTATTTCAGCTTTATTGTCTAAAAGTCTTTATCTGCTTTTATGGGTCTCTTCAACATTGTAGCCACCTAAGTGATCGACACAGGTCAAGGGTCACGTCCGACCTGTTGGCTAAACTCCATTTTTGTGGATTACAGTGAATCGATTTAACATGGAGTTAATATGGACACATTTTTGTTTGAGCATAATGTGACACCACAGAAGTTGGAGGTCAGGCAGCTACAGAACAGCAGGCCTTGCTCAAAGACTCTTGACGGTTGCTTGCTGACAGAGATTTGCACCCTCATCCTCAGAATACAGTACATTCTACCGTGTCAATACTCCCCAAAAAATCTGATTAAAACTCAAAATACCAAGTTACTCCTTTAACAAAAGCCTTAAGAGTGGTCTTACTTGATTTTATGATGTTGTCATTTTATTATAATTGTTAAATCTGAGATGACAATGTTTTTTGGCTGTGAGTTTGTTATTCTTTTGGACTGTATCAGATTGTCTTCTACTATATGTTTCATATGTAACATCGTGGTTGTTACAATCTCACAAAGGGACTTCTGATAAAACTGCTGAAGAAGCTTCACTCGACTCAGACTGACTCATTCTTTGGAGGCCAGTTCAGTCATTGTGCACTAAACTTAGGTCAGCTTTTGAGATTATGTGCCTCCAAAGCATTATTATGATGAAGTTTTCAGTAACACGTCTGCTTTAGCCATATTCTCATTTGTGTCCTTTTACTGTTACAGCCTGTTTCCTTCCCACACACAGGAACTTCAGATTTCATGTCTGTTTTTCTGTTCTCTTTCTCTCTGCCCTGTATCTTATTTCAACCTTCATGTGTCACCCTGTTTCTGCTGCCCTCTCATTCTATTTCTGTCCTAATCTTTGTATAGTTTATCCCTTTAAGTCCTTCTATGCCTGTCTCATATCTCACTGTCAGTGCTTCTATGTTTCAGTCACCCCTAATACTTTCAATTTCTTCCTCCTTGTCTGCCCCCATATCTCACTCTGTCTGCATCAGTCTGTCTGTGGCTGAAACATTTAATTCTCAAGCAGATCATGTGTCCATTAATGGATGTAGCAGATGAGTGCTGCCGAATGTTGAGAGTGCGAAAAGATCAGAGAGGTAAAACAAAAGACGTGCTTTTCATTTCATTATTATCTTCTTCTTTGTACTCACTCTCCAGGTGTACGGGGGTCAAAGACATGTGCCATGAACATGGTTAGACATTCAAATTTTGGGGTTTGGAGGCATGTTATAAATTTAGTAATGTTGAGATATTCCAGAGAGGGTGGAGTTTTTCTCGAAGTGGATGATGTGGTTTGGCAAGTCAGCTGTCAAGACACAGACATCTGATTGGAAACAGACCCGCCAGTGATTTTAATACCAAAAAGTTTCGTAACTTTGGTATGAATACTGACAATATGAAAAAATGTTGGGAAATCTGACGAGGGAAGACAAAATATCCCAAGATAAAATACATTAAATCAGTGGTTGTCTATCCTGAGCCAGAGTCTTACACAAAAGAAGAGCTTTGGTGACCCTTGTTGACAAAGTAAGTGAAGTATTTCATCAAATAACCCTGAAGCAGGTGTAAGAACAACACTGATAACTGATTATCTTATATACAGAAACCGGTCGCTGTCCTAGGTTCTGAACCCCCCATGGGGGGCCTTGATACTATTTGTTTTCCAAAGTTTATGTTTATGTTTATTTTATTTGATATGGACAACACAGTATCATTAGAATTGTAACATACATTTATGCACAAGGACCAGACACACTGTGTTTAGTGTTTGTACACTCTCAGAAATAGGGGTACAGTTTCTGTCCCCCAATCTACACTAATGTACCCCCTAGGGCTAATTATTGGACCTCAAGGTAACTATATGTATCTTTTTGAGGGCAAAAAGGTACATATGTGCTCCCAAGCAGTAAAAGGTACATATATGTACTGTTTCTTCTAAATGTTAAGGTATAATATCAGGAAACAGTGTGTGTTAGGCTAAATACCAAAAAAGGTTAGGTCAAATATTCATTTTACTTTTAGATTTGAAGGTTTTACTGTTTCCTTATTTGTTTAAGGCAGATTTTAACTTGTAGGCTGTGGTTGAGTAGCCTTGAAACAAAAGAAATAAAAAAAGTGGAAGGTGCTGAATCCTGAGTACAGATATATGACTGATTCACACTGAATTAAATATTGGACCTGTTTTTCATGAGCAACATTCTGCCAATAAAATNNACGCCTAAGGGTACAAATAATAACAGCTGTACCTTAGGAGGGTACTGCCCCAGTGACAAGCCGTTGTACACCTAAAGGTACAAATTTAGCACATTCTGACAGTTCAGCAAAACGCTAATTTATAACTTTTTTAAAAGTTAAAGTAGAAAAAAGGAAGAAAAAGAAAATACATACACAAATACCACAAGTACACCCACAAAGATACATCCACAAAATACAGGTGTGTCTACAGGGGTGTGAGAACAAAGTTATTTCTCTTTAAGCCATGATCTAATACCTCTATTAAAAACATTAAAATTTGGTAGTATTTTCAATTCAGTTGGTAAACTGTTCCATAGTTTTGCTCCTTTATAAGAGAAGGCTGATTGCCCAAATGAGGTTTTGCATAATACGATGCCACAGTTACAGTGTCAGGTGGTGAAGTTGAGAAGCCAAAGATCATGCAGGGAGAACCCAATTATCAGTCAAAAATGTGTAAAGTCTGTATTTTCCCAATAAGCTTTAAATTCATACTTTTATTTTTGTATATTGATATTGTGAAATGAAGCAAAGGAGAGAATCAGGGAAGAATAAGACTTGTTAAAGCTGCTGTTTCCTCTGCCTCAGCACCAATGGCTGGGCTGAGATAATGTGATCTGGTTTGTGTTGGGGAATGGGATGAGGGTTCAGCGCAGGATAAAGACAATGGCCATTTTTATTTAGATGAATTGTCCTGCTATGTGAACAAGGCATTCCTATTTATTACCTGTGGAGAGCAGCAGAAGCCTTAGATGAGTGTAAGCAGCCTCAGATTTCAGCAGAGGAAGAAAGCGGAGACGTCACATGGAGAGATGCAACCAGCAGTAGCTGCTTCACCACTAATCACACAACATTAACATAACTAGCTAGTACAAGCTAACGTAGCCTGCTACATAACTCGCCTTTGATTTATCATACAGCCGGAACTACAAACCTGCGAGAAACAAACGCAAGATTCATAGACGGTGCAAAACGGGAAACAGCATTACGGTCACACACAGTTATCGTGGCCTCTTCTTGCATCCAACTGGCAGGCTATTTTGGCTAGCTAGCGAAGCCAACGATAGCAAACTCTGCCTTGGCTAGCGTCAGGCTAGCCAGCTAGCTAGCTAGCTACTAACATCGCTAACGGTAGTTAGCTAGCTAGCGAGCTGTAGTAACTTGCGTCATGGACGAACTAGTCGTAGAAGTGAGGGGAACAAGTGGAGCCTTTTATAAGGTGAGTTGGTGGCTTTTTGTTGAGCTTTTGTCATCTCATGTACCACACCGTGCTCAGGGGTTAGGCTAACTGACATGAAAGTGTGTTGCCGGACTAACGTTAGCCCAGAGATACCTGCTTGTGTCTTGGGGCCTCAGTGTTTCTGTCCAGCCTCCACCGGGACGTGGAGATCTGTAAACAAAGCTAACGTTAAGCTGCTGCTGTAACATCAATGCTGCTGGCTACATTTGCGAGTTATTGGTGATAATGATAATGCAGTTGTTGTAGTAGTGTTGGTAATGTTGACGTGACTGTAATCTAATGTTATCTGTAACGCTACAGTGATGGGCAGGGGTTGGTAGCAGAGGCACAAGTGCCAAAATGCGGGCATGATTTGAGTTTTTTAAAGTAACTTCATTCAGGATAACACATTCAGGTGTTGTTTTGCTTTGTCTGTGTGTTTTCCCCGAGAGGGCGGGTGGTTTTTGTCTCAAGGCTGCTGAGGTTTTTGGGGTTACTCTGAAGACAAGAGTCAACAAGTAGGATGAACAGGAATTAGAGGTGCTATGCATTTGCTTTTTGGTCATATTATACCACAGACACACAGGCAGAGTCTGTTAGGAGCTTGTCTTTTGCAAGGTAGCACCTGCTCACATCCGCTGACTGTTTTGTTCCACAGCTGTTAGGAGACCAAAATATAAACATTAAAGATAAACAGCATCTCTGCTAGTTTGGTTGCAGAGTTAGTGAGACTGAATTGTGAGTACTTGAGAGTACTGTCGTCTTTCTGGAAGTGGAAGCTTTCTGGCAGCCTAACTAGTGTGAAGAATATGAATGGGATGAATGTGTAGTACAACCATCCCATCAGAAAGCATTTTAAGTGTAATGAGTGTTGAGTCAGGCTGCAAACCATCCAGCAAACCATCCAGCAAACCATCCTGCAAACCTGCGCTGCACTCCACTGGAGCTATGTACATTATTGCTGCATTCAGTGCCAGCTGAATCGTTCTGCGTGTATAAAGAAATTGAGCACTTTACTAAAGCAAGATCCTGAATTGAACATGAATATAAATCTGACATCTGAAAATATAAAATATAATTTTCCTTGGCTTTTAGACAAGTTAAAGGTGGCCACATCAGCAGTGGATTTACTTTTGCCTCTTAGTTGGGTGTGGCACTGTCCAAACATCACTTTATAGAAGCAAACTGTGATTTTTTTGGGGTGCAAATTATAGCACTAGAAGGCGATTACCCAATTTTCAAATTAATTTGTTTTTTCTGTCATCTCCTAGAATAAAAAACAGACTTTGCCAACTGCTCAACTTTTGCTGGAGCTAGCGAGATAATTAGACTGGACTGCCATGTTGTTTTCACTTTATTCTACAGTATTTGAATTGCTGAAAAAATCACTGATGCAGACGATGCAGATGTGTGAACCCTGACGACTGTAGAGCAACTTGGTTTTCAAAATTGTGCCAGCATTGAGTCAGTCTGAGTTTGTTCGCTGAAACGTTAAAGGCTGTCTTGATATGAGTAATAGTAAGTGTAATACAGTATATGTCATTAGCTAGATAACTATCTTGGGCTGTGGTTCATGCCCTAATAAATAGCAAATAGGCCGATGTACAGTTCTGTATTGAGATTTGATCAGTGTTTTTAGTTGTGACCAGTGCTATAAGTCACTCAATTCCTAGATTTAGTTTTGTGTAGTTTATATGAGAGAAGGGACAGTGCAAATTAGTAAAATAATACACATGGTAATATCTTCAAATCCCCACCCTTGTGCATAGAGCTGTAGGATACAGAGCTGTGTTTCTCACTCGGCCACACTGGTGTTGTACAGCAGTTCGCCTGGTAAGAGAGTGGACTTTGATGCCTGAGTCCAGGATGCTAATCCCGGAAGTGGCACACACAGGGTTTAATAGAGCCAAATAGGTTGAAGGTTATTGCAGATGATTTTTTTATGTTTTTGTTGCTGATGAACACAGGAGTCTTGAATCTGAAAGCAGTTTTAAGGCTATTACATTTACTCTTACTATAAGTAAGTGATTGTGTTAGTTTTGCTTGACTAAGACATTTGTCACCAAGTTGTTTTATATGGTCTTTTAGTGATGAATGAGCTTTTAGTCATTAGTTACCACCTAAAGAGGATAGTCACGTCTCTGGCATCACCATAATATTCAGAGTTTTTCTGTGTCTTTTAATGAACAGATAAAATATCATGACTGCATTTATCAGCAGACATTAAAGTCTTTACTAAGGGAGGCTCTGACTGGAGCAACTCAGTGATAGAGGACTCATAATATCATGAATAAGGCTCATAGTTTATAGCTTATACTCATTTTTACTGAAAAGTACCCAGATTTGTTCTAAAAGGAGCAGATTGATTCTCACTTGAATTTTATGTTTTCATGTAAACGTTGTTTCCTCCTCCATGAAGACATTCTCCACCATTTCACAGTAAATCCTCTTATGATGAGGACAACTCGTATTTTGCTTCTGGTAATAGAATAGGAAGCTGATTATGTGCCAGAATCCGTAAAAATAATAATAATAACAAAAAGTAATAAATAGTTAAGCCATTCCTCTTACTTTTTTGGTGGCAATAACATTGTGCCTAAGTTCCAGCACCTGCATCTCATACTAAACCATCTACATTACCTGTTCATAGCAGTTTAGTTTTTATCAAACTAAAATGTGTCCTTTTAAAAGGTTTTCACAAAATAGGCCAGGTGAACGTGGCTTGTAAACTCAGATCTCCAGTTACAGTTCAGGTAGTCATAAACCTGTACAGAGTTTAGTACAGGCGTGGTCACAGGTAATAACGTTAGCAATAGAAAAGCTTTCCCTGAATCATTGAGGATTGTGAGAATCTCTCCTTTTGGAAGTTTTTGCTTCATTTCATCCATTACTGACTGTTAGCTTGCCAGGCTAATGCAGCCCATAGACCAGGCTCTCTGTCTCTCTCTTTTCCTTCAAGGCACTGCATGTCCTACTTGCAGCACTTGACACACATGGACGCAGACTGTGTGTACAACCAGAGAGAGACTGGGCCAAACCTGACACAAGCCCAAAGCCCAAACCCCCCAAAAAAAACAGTTTGGGCTGTTTCGTTGCTACCAGCTTTGGGCTTGGGTCGGGCTTGGACAGCAGAACCCTTTTACATGCTTGATGCCAGTCTAAAGCTGTATTGACTGTTTATACAGGTAGGTCAAACCCTGTTTATTCTAACTTTTGTTCTTTTACCTCTGTGATTCTTGTAGGCCTTTGTGAAGGATGTTCACGAAGGATCGGTCACTGTGGCATTTGAAAACAAGTGAGTAATGCGCACACAACAAAATGTAACGTACTGTAAAGTGTTACCAATTGCCAATGAGGAAATTCATGTTTATTTTTGTAAATGTGTATGTGTCCCTCTGTCCCAGTTGGCAGCCAGAGCGTCAGATCCCGTTCCAGGATGTGCGTTTTCCTCCTCCAACAGGGTTCTGCAAGGAGATCAATGAGAGCGATGAGGTCGAGGTGGGACTGATTCAGTAGAATTGTTTCAGAAAATTAATATTGCCCTCAGATGTGGTTCATTTAGAAAACAGAGACAGTGTAGTTGTGCAAGAGAAGAAATGCAGTAGAATAAAATCTGGTGTGTGAGCTAAAGGGATTCTTAAGGCTCATTGTTTTCCATTTTTAGTGATTTTCACGCAAAAGTACCTGGAATTGAAAATAAGTAGTTGATCAGTGTTGATTTTCACATGGATTATATGTTCCCACACATCAAAAAGTTTCTGTTGCTGCTTCCTGCTGCAGTGTATATTGTTCACCATAGACTTAAGTAAACATGGACCTGTTGTCATGAGGAGAGCTACGCATCTAGTAGTAGGAAGTGAAGAGAAAAAAGCAGCGGCTGTAAATCAACAAGATTTTCTTTCCCTGATTCACATGTTTTTCCATGATTTTTATAGTCAACCATGTTTTTAAGATTCAAAATTAATACCAATAAATTACTGAATTTTGTTAAATTACAATTTAAAAAAAAAAGAGTTTAAGGTACAGTGGTGAGCTCACCTGAAAATAGAAACAAAAGTTTGGTAACAACAAGTAATTTAATGTTGCTCTTCCTTACATTTCCTCAGAGAAGCTGTATCTGTTTACTTCATAATGATAATAAAATGAATTATTCATTCTTTGTTTTGTAATACATTAATATTGCAACTTACCAGTTCCTTAGAAGTCCTTGGTGCCGAAAGTCTCCTTTTTTAAAAGGACTGAATAAGAAATGAGCCCACATCAGTTTGTTTATGCATTAAATTTGTTTCTGTGCAAGAGGCCTCTAATGTAATCATCTCAGGTTTGAGTGGAAATTTACTCTGTGTGTGTTTGTGTTGCCAGGTATATTCCAGGGCTAATGACAAGGAGCCATGTGGATGGTGGCTGGCCAAGGTTCGAATGGTCAAAGGAGAGGTAGGTCTCAGAACACAGTCTTCTAAGTCTGGGTTACAGTATCGTTGTACAATGTAGGGCTGGGTATCAATCTATCAATTGAATCAGAACAGCAGCAAGTAGCGTTGTGACAACGTCAATATTCACACCAGTTAGTTTTCATTGGTTCATATAGCATAATATAAAAAATAAAATGTCCATTAAGGTTCTTGAAGTGGGTCAGTGTGGATTATCAGCCAAAGTGTATCATCGTTCCTCTGGAGGCTGGTGTTGATTTTGCGGATAGATGCCAGTGAGTTTACTTCCTCTGATCAAGGTCTCGCTGTTGTAATCAGGATCCAGATATCAACTTTTAAAAAATTTAGGCTAACTTATCAGACATGTTTCACTGCTGTGAGCTTTTTTTTTTTTTCTTCTATTGCCCATTTTCTTCTCTGGCCTGGTTTTACGCTTTATCTCATCT
Source organism: Oplegnathus fasciatus (assembly GCA_003416845.1). Classification (NCBI taxonomy): domain Eukaryota; kingdom Metazoa; phylum Chordata; class Actinopteri; order Centrarchiformes; family Oplegnathidae; genus Oplegnathus; species Oplegnathus fasciatus. The sequence continues at coordinate 925,749 of NTHP01000166.1, forward strand.
ACTGTCTTTTTATGCTTTTAGGTCTCTTCCTCTGTTTCTATTTTCCTCTGTTTTTTCTCTCTTACCCACGTTCTTTCCTGAAAAAATGAATCATGTAATTAAAACTGATATTTATATTGTATGTATTGACACACAGTTGTTGCTCATACATTTTGCTGACCCCACTGTCGCACATTTTGCTGTTCATAATGTGAAAAATCAGATCACTCTGACATCGTCCTTGTCTCTATGTATCTCTAGTTTTACGTAATAGAGTACGCAGCATGTGACGCTACATTAAATGAGATAGTGACGCTGGAGCGGTTACGGCCGGTCAACCCGAATAAACCAGCCACCAAAACCACCTTCATCAAGATCAGACTGGATGTACCTGAGGATCTACGGCAGATGTAAGTTTGTTATACAGACACACACACACACACACACACACTTTTATGTCCAGCAAATTTTGTGCTCAGAAATTGAACTTGAGCAATGTGAGTAATAAAAATACTTGATTTTAATTCTCTGCCTTAAAGTAATGCTTGATCATGGATCTATTATACAGCGGATAAGTGTACAGACAATAATCACTGTCAAGCTAATGCTCTGTACTGACTGTGCAAGTTGAAAGTAAAGCAGAGAGAAGAGGGGAAAGAACAAAAACAAGAAACAGACAGTAAAACACACCAGAAAATTTAAACGTTTGACATTTCAAGAGCATTTCAGTTTGAAAGCACTTACGCTTACACTTACATGGTTGGTTTTTAGCTGAAGCCAGCTTTGAAACTAACAAAGGTATTAGCCTAGGTGACGGTTGTTTCAAACAGAACCTGCTGATGTGTAGCCGCATCTGTTGGAGGAACACAGTGTCAGGGTGTTGGTAAGTGGAACAGTGCCAGTACAACAGCAGTGGTATGTGCCACTAATACAACACTCAAATATGTAGCAACAATTTAAGAAGGTGTGAGCCACATTCTTATAAGGTTTCGTTTATCGTGTAAAACATGTAAGAATCAAACTCTTATAAGCCTTTAATAAATGGCTATGCACGTGTTTGTATTAGGCTTTGAAAAGACTAAATAATACTTCATTAGCTTTGTACAAATATGTGATGAATTAAATACACACGTGTCCCTAAATAATCCGTAGTGATTACTGAATTATTCAAGAACATGAATTATTTGTGTAACTCTGTGTTGACAGGTGCTCCAAGGAATCGGCACACAAAGACTTTAAAAAGGCTGTGGGAGCGTTCAGCGTCACCTACGACTCAGAGAAAAAGCAGCTCGTCATTTTGGTTCGTTAAACTTTTTTTTTTTTTTTAAATTAAGAACATAAGAGGAAAGTTGTCTGCCCATCTCTCAAATGAAACTTTGTACACATAATCCAATTTCTTTATTCCTCCATTGATATTGTCTGACTGGAGAACCCTGTGTGCGACAATATCCCATCGTTTTGTAGATGATGTCCATCAATAACGTATTCCAAAGTCCGATTCTTTGTGTGAATTAAGCTGTGGTTGTTCTTGCAGTCTGTGAATGAGGTCACAACAAAGCGGGCCAATATGATGAGTGACATGCACTTCAGGAGCCTCCGCACCAAACTGTCTCTCATGCTGAGGAACGAAGAGGCCAGCAGACAACTGGAGGTAGAAATTTACACACACACACACACAAGATGAGGGTTACATGTATGTGTGTTCCTGTATGTATGTGTGTAATTTGATCATTTTGCAGTTAAAAGTGATCATAGCTTTATTAAAGGATTGCCCATCAGAAACCTCTGTGTGTCTCTGTTGTGGCAGTGATAACGTGTTTGCTCATGTTTTTGCTGTTTGTCCCTCTTTTGTTATGTTTCGACAGAGTTCCAGACAGCTGGCGTCACGGTTTCATGAACAGTTTGCGGTTCGGGATGACCTAATGGGTCTGGCCATCGGGACTCACGGGGCCAACATTCAGCAAGCACGTAAAGTCCCTGGAGTCACGAACATAGACCTGGACGAGGAGACGTGCACCTTTCACATATATGGAGAGGTAAAATGACTTTACCGATACACAGATGAACTGACGCACTTACTGTCCCTGGAGACACTAGTACAGACTTGAGTGTAGAGATGTTTACCTTCCATTTATACTGTATGCTCTGGAAAAACAAGGGTCAAAGCTTACACGTTATTTATATTTTATGTTTAAGTTAAACTGAGTTAAGAAAGTGACAGAAGTTAGAGTATGTTTCTTTTATGCTTGTTGTTTGTCTAAGGACCAGGATGCTGTACGCATTGCCAGGAGTTTCTTGGAATTCTCTGAAGATATCATCAAAGTTCCCCGGAATTTAGTAGGTGAGAAAATCACTCAACCGAGACAGTGAGATTATTCATGTGGTAACTAGCCGGACTATTAAACTTCAAAGTCCTAGCAGACTGTGGCTGATGATGTTTTTTCTCTTTATAGGGAAGGTGATTGGCAAAAACGGCAAACTGATCCAGGAAGTGGTTGATAAGTCTGGGGTGGTGCGGGTTCGTATTGAGCCTGAGAATGACAAAAAGCCCTCAGCGGCGGCGGCGGCAGCAGCAGACGAGGTCAGTGGGAAAGAAAAGACGAACACCCCTTCATACTTACCAACACAACAACTGTATACTGAAGTCATGCCCCTAAATCATTGACTTCTGATTCCAATAATGAATATATCTTTATTACTGCTAGTGTGCATTGTCTGAGAATAGATCAAATCCAAGACAAGATCGTTCAGTCTTTGTCTCCTTCTGAACCTCACAGGGAATGGTGCCATTTGTATTTGTGGGAACCAAGGAAAGCATCTCCAATGCTACAGTCCTGCTGGACTATCACCTCAACTACCTTAAGGTGTGTATAATCACCAGTAATAACAACATCCTGAATTGACTGTTTTAATCTTAAAACAATCCCTTTCACTGTGGCGTAACATCTCACTTTCTGCTTTAACATTAGATAATAATGTGTTCATGTGACCAAAAAATCTGAGTTTGGGCTCCTTTGCGTAGAGCGAAGGATATGAGCAGTGCTTTTTGCAAAAGTCATCACAGTAAAAGATTAAAACAGCAACTTTTTTCCCATCAGAGCTTTTGCCAGTAATCACACTGAACATGCAGAAATACTGAATAACTTACGCAAAAAAATATTTTTCCACAAAAGCAATATTATACTGAAGCATTTTAAATACAGTATTCATAAAGGAATATGAATAACCCAGAGGTAATGGAATACGTTAATATGCTTGCTTGTTGAGTTATATGAGAAGATTGATACGACTGTCTGTTAAATATGAAGCTATTGCTAGGAGACCGCTTAACTTGGTATGAATACTGGAAACAGGTTAGTCGGGGTTTGCCCAACGGTAAAAAGTCTGCTGGCAACTAGCAGAGACTGGAAGTCCCTGTTTCCAGTCTTTGATCCACACGCACAGTGAGGTGTTTAATGCCAGGTCCTTGAGCTTTGTGACGAGCCTGGAGGGAACTATGGCCTGTACAGAAATGACAGAGAGTAGCTGGACTTGCTGCACTGATGCAGATGAACAGAAACCCAGGTACAGTAAGAAACTTGCATACAGGGAGTTGGATAACCAGGTTTATCTGTGTGCCTTGTAAACATTATATCCAGAATATTGTGGAGGGCTTAGGGTTCACTATCAGAAGAATTTCATTGAGCTAGTGTTTGAAGTTCAACAGGGTGTTTTTATTAGCTTCTCAGAGCAGAGCATCAGCACAGCAATAGACCATCTTTTCACTCACATCTCAGGGCTCTACTTATATTTATTGTTGTGAAAAAGTGTAGGGGCACGGAGGAAAATTAAGGGGCACAGTCTTTTTTTTT
>NTHP01000166.1:929659-946055 GCA_003416845.1 Oplegnathus fasciatus
TTTTAAAGAAATTACATTAATGCATCTCTTACTGACTTTAGCATGTCTTGTTTTTCAAAAGCCACTTGCTCCAAATACTGAAGGTCCTTATACAGAACTAAAATTTGATCCGCTTAATGTGTGATGTGAATGAAATTCTAAAAATTGACTTGATATGATCAGGTGATTTTCCTCAGTTTTACAACAGAGGACTACTCACTCTGTTGGAGTTGTTGGAAAAAACACGATCGCACCATGGTGTTACAGAGTGATGCTTCTTTTACCTCATCAACAAGCCTTGGCTGAGTACAGACGCCCAGGTTTCAGAGAGCACACAGACCCAAGAACAGCAAAGTTACATTTTGGTCGGTCCTCAGGTTAGTCATGGAATTAGCATTAGTTTGGGTTAGCTGATATGACCTGACTGGTAACGCGGGTAGAGGAGGAGGGCTGGTCTGGGAGTGGGGGATGCCGTCTCAGCCAGAAAGTCTACAAGAATTTGCTCAATTTTAAGATATGTGGCAAGTTAGGCTAAACAGTTACGTACAGGCTACGAACAGTCAGCTTCTGTTTTAGCTTGTTCATAACAATTTGGTATTAGCCTAACAAGCAGCCTCTCTGCTCTGCTGTCCTGTGTGTGTGTGTGTGTGTGTGGGTGGGTGGGGGGGGGAGCTCAGCCCCGACCTTGGGTAAACACAGACAGCGACACAGAGAGCAGAGAAAGACAGAGAGGACTGCAGGTGTAACCATAAATTCCACCTAAACCATATTGCCCGATCCTCTAATCTCACTAACTGGTTTCTTCAACTACCAATAAAAGAACCAAACTTAAAAATGTTCCGGGTTGTTTCTAATTTAAAACTGCTTCCAAACAGCTCGGTTTGAGGGGCATCTCTAGGAGCTCATGGAGTCACTGGCACTGAAATAACAACAGACGAGCTGCAAAAACAGTGGGAACACTAGGAGGAAATATCGAACACAATTGTTGTAGTAACGTTACAGAAAAATGCATAAACAGAGACTATTGTCTACAAACTTGTTACCCCGGTGTATGCTGGGAGGCTTTCTACTACACCTACCCTCCCAGCTTACTACAATATGATTAAAACCTGCATGTAAACATACAAATGTTTTCTTGATTCTTCATGTCCACAGGAGGTGGACCAGCTTCGTCTGGAGCGTCTTCAGATCGACGAGCAGCTGAGGCAGATAGGAGGGGGAGGTGGAGGAGGAGGGACGGGGCCTCGAAACCTTAAAGACAAAACCTACGTGTTCGATAACGGCATGGGGCTGGGGATGGGGAGGGGAGCGGGAGGAGGAGGCGGCGGGGGAGGAGGGAAGCCTTACGCAGGAGGGGGAGGAAGAGGCGGCAGAGGGCGAAGAGGAGGAGGTGCAGCTTTCGCCTCAGGTACGACAAAATCACTACATCTTGATAAAAATGACATTCGTATCTTCTTTTTCAAATACTGTGTTTGTAAAAAGCAAACTAAATTATCTGAAGCTTTAATATAAAATACTCATCTCAAGTGTTTGCCAGTTACAGTTAGCTCTGAGTGCTCTCATTGGTTTGGATGTAAAAGGCACAATGACTAAGCAAACGAGCTGATTCTCTGGCTTAGATTGAGGTTATTTTGAGCTTGATGAAAGTTAATTACTTCACTTTTTGTGCACAGTGGCCTCATTTCAGGGTAAAATAAATGTTTGGATTACATGAAACATCCAGCTAGTACAAGGCTACAAGTACTGAATAGAAAGTCTCTTCCCCAGGCAACGACTTTATTATAAAAGAAAACAATTAATCAAAGCTTAATTCCACGCTGTCTTTCCGAGGCAGTTTAAATGAGGTTTGACTTGTGCCCTCCGTCCCCCAGGCACCAACTCGGAGGCATCCAACGCTTCAGAGACGGAGTCAGACCACAGAGACGAGCTCATCGATTGGTCGCTGGCCCCCACCGAGGAGCTGATGACGGGAGGCGGGACCCTGCCCAGACGGACAGATGGGAGGAAGAGAGCAGGCGGAGGAGGGCCACGGGGACGAGGAGGGAGAGGAAGAGGAGGGGGAGGGTATAAAGGTAGGTAGAGATCCCAGGTTGATCAGGATTGTCCTTAGTAGAGATTTTTGGGAATTTATAGAGAGAAGAGTCAAATATTTACTATGCAAAAGCTTGATAAACTTTTTCCCAATCAGTTATACAACTCCTATTGTTTTTCTACCATTCGACTGGAGATGAAGCTAATTTTGAAGATAATGAATGGAGATTATCTTTATTCAAGAAAGAAATGAGTGTGTGGCGAATGGAAATAAATAACAGTTTGAGATGCTTTTCATCAAATTATAGCCTGAAGAATGGGAGTGATTCAAATAATGAGATCCCTGCAGACTCCATTCACTAATAAATTCTCTTTGAGTGTTTACTTTTCAAGGAGATCCATATTTATATTGAAAAAAGAATTTCCCCTGAGATAAATCTAATTATGACGCATAGATTTAACCCCATAATTAAGCTGCTACCTGCCAGGGAGCTGCTGCCGTAGACTGCAGGGGTTTATGGGGGTTTTGGCAACATGGCAGTGACGTAGTCGGTGGTTTTTGACTCCACTTTGTCCCAGAATAGGTTTGTTTTTACGACCTCATGAGGTGATGGAAACGAGAATGATACCTATAAGTCGAGACTCAGGGTTTTTTCTGTCCTGGTTTAGGTGACGACATGCAGTGGAGCGAGCCAAGACCTCGTCATGTCAGAGACCCCAAGACAAGAGCGCAGGAAGACACTCTACAGGTAACACACACACACACACACACACACACACACACACACACACATATTCACCCCTAGAATGACCTCTTTTGTGTTTAAATCCTAACAATCCAGGAAACACTCACCAACCACACAGCTGTTTTTAAATGGAATTCTTGGAGACCAAGAAAATGATACCCCACTGAGCACCCACAGACATCTTTTTTTCCTGATCTTTATTTATGAAGTGTCTCAGACTAGGACATCAGTCCAAACTGGCCAAAAACTCTCAGTGACACATATTTGGTCCTACTTTCAGAACTAGGAATAAACGCGTGTTACCAACTATTGTAACCGAGGAAATTACTCCCTATCTTGGGCAGCATTTACGATCGATCCAGAGGAGATTGCAGGCAGAAACAACTCATAGGAGAGGTGATTTGGAACACTTGATGACACTGAGCTGATCAAAAAATACCATTTTGACCAAAACAGTTTTGCGACTGACTTTGACCGAGTTACAGACAACAACACGTTCCCTCTGCAGGAACTTCTCTGCAACAACCAACTGTTTCTGCAGTAATTAATCAAACTTCGCTCGCACAGCACCTCCATTATTGCACGAGTAATGAGAGCAGACTAAAACTTTTCTTTGAACATCAGTCGGGTTCCCCTGCATGAACAGCTTATTGGTGAGAAAGGATGTGATGGCCTCTTTTCCCAGGCCAAATGCTGGTGCTCAACTTAAATATTAGTGTGTTAATTATTCATTTCAAATGATAATATCTGAGAGATATGTTCATATTGTCATTGTGTGTTTTGCAAGACTGGTTGACATCACAGGAAGGATTTTCTCCATCTGTAAGGCCACATAAGTTAAGGGGGTGTAGTTGAAAAGGGATCCAGACAATGGAAGAAATTACATCATTGCTACATGTGCAATACTGCACACGATTGGCTAACTCAAATTATTTTATACAGCTGAGTAAAATTACCTACTTTTTTGTGTATATATATATGATGAATTGGTTAATATTATGATATTCCGTCTAATTTTGGCATCTTATTTTTGCCTTTACATTGGTTAAAATTAGTCACCTAGCTTATTTGTTTATATATATAAAGCAGACAGTACTGTGTAATACTCCAAAACACAACTTTCAGTAAAAACTACAAAACATCGTCAGAATTTCTACTTTGGGGCTTTCAGTGTTGTAAGACAGCAATGTCACACACTCTGGAGTTGTCCCTCTCCTCGCTCAACGTCAGAGCAGGAAGCTTCATAAATAACTGTCCTACTCTGAGGTAGGGTTATATTTAGTCCTAGCTTAACTTTCTGCCTGATTCTTCTGAGAGGTTTGATAAATATGGGCCCGGATCCCATCTAATGTCTCACTTCAGCAGCGGTCATGCATTTGATCATATTTCCCCTCCGCTCGTAGCCGTGAAGCTGTGGAACCAGACTGTACTCATTTCCTTTCTCCCACAGATCCGTGTGGACGGTAACAACGAGCGTAGCGTGCAGCACTCCTCAGGAGGGCGAGGAGGAGGAGGAGGAGGAGGAGGAGGAGGAGGAGGGGGAGGAGGGCCTTCCTCGTCCCAGGGTGGCGTCAGTGCCAGCGGTGAGGGCCCGTCTCGCCATCATCATCAGAGACCCATCAGAGACCGAGGGATGAAGAAGGACAAACAGGACGCTCCTCCGCTGGTGAACGGAGTGTCGTAGATACACCACTGGAGGATGTTCTCACTTAGACACACACACACACACTCAGAAACACACACACACACAGGCAACTTGTCATAAACCATCGTAGAGTCTCTCTCGCTTTTTCTTTCTCTGTCTTTGTCAAACACACGAATACACATATTTCATCAGCATGGAAGAGTTTACCGTAGTGAAGTCGTAGACCGGACGTGATCTGGTATCTGCTGGTCTGCTCTGTCGAGGTCTGTGAGTGTACTGGTCTGGTTTGTTCTTGACTGGTCTGGCGTCTCCTGTTCTTCTCTGGAGTGACAAATTAAAGAAACGGCACTTTTTGGACAAAAGTAAAAGAAGAGGAGGAATTTGACTAAAGCTCATCTCTCACTGAGGCATTAACCCCAAACATGCTCCCATCAGATCCACTACCCATCAAAGGCAAATAATTGTTTACATGTTTTTTTTAAATCAACAAAATCGGATGATTTGTTTGTTTGTTTTTTTGCCACTGCCCTGTTTGGACTTGCTCACATCAGAAAAAAGAAATGAGTCAAACAAGGAAATAATTGGTTGACAAGGAAACAAGGGATTACAGCCACTTCAGAAGGCGGGATGAAATATGTGCTCCTTCCCTCCTCCTGCTGAACACTTCAAACATATTTTTACTGCACATGTTTATTGTCGAGATGATCTGACAGCACTCAGCTGCAGCTTCAGCGTTTCCCGCCGGTTGAGAGTTTATTTTTGGTGGTCAAAAGCTCCAAAATCCAACACCTGGGAGTCAGCTGCAACACAGCATTGCATTTATTATATACCGAGTATTCAATTTATTGTTATATAAATTCCACAATACAAAGTCTTTGTCAGAAGTGCTTCATGTATTTTGGTGTCACCCAAATAACTTCTGTATATGGGAAACACGCAGAGCTTTCAGACTGGGAGGAGATGTTTGTAGAGGGCACTTAGGTTTTTGGGGTTGGATTTGAAACCTGATCACCATGACGACGCTTGAGCAAATCAAACCTGCCTTTGGGATCCGCAAATGTTTCAGGATGAAATGCGAGCAGGTATGCATGGGCAACAAAATTGCCAACAAATGCTTATGTCATCATTGAAGTCATCTGTGTTTGTTTCCTGTTGCCAAGGTAACTGTCGGTCCAAGCATGAATTCAGCAACTTATTATTACAATGGGGAACATAAATCTGAGGCACTCTGATGCAAATAAACTGTTAAAAAGCCTTTACAGAAGCAAATATACTATAATATAACTCCCAATAGTCTTCAGCAGGGTACAATGTCATGCACTGCTGTTGTATTTGAAATTAATTACCTTATTAATTACTTGGCCAGCAGTGACTGGGAGTCCACATTAAAAGCAAACAAGCGCCACAGACCCTCTGTCCAGCCATCTCTGTGCTCAGAACCAGCCGTCTGTCAGCAGCAGCTCCTGAGATGCTGTAAGGGCAGCGACCGGCCAACCTGACTTCACCAGGCTGACTGATATCAGAAATTCACTGTACCAAAATAGTTTGAAGTAGGCTGCATGAGGATTATACAGGAAGAAAACGGCGTTGATTTTCTCCTCCGTATCTCCACAGTGAAACCAGAAAGCTCACAGTGAAACTGGGAGCCTTGATCAATCATTACAAATACCCTTAATGTGTTCAGAACATATAAACAGCAGAAGATTTGTGTGATTTAAACAGCTGTCTGTGGAGATTAGGCTTCCCCGAGGGCGCCAGAGGGAAGAAAAATAGACTGAGTATAAAAAAAACACGGGGTGACGTGTGTTCTATGTGGATTGGCCTTGACACTTAAATGAATCACACAAATTACAAGACACCTGCAGCAGCTACTGTAACTCAATACTTCATGACAACGTAGCAGTGGTGAAAGGATTATAAATTTAGCATACAATGGCCAGAAACACAGGTAAAACCTGTATATTCACACCGGTGTACAGTCATTATAAAATATACAGTGACTCATGAGTAAAGCCTTTGTACTACAGTCATGAATAAACGCTTTGTGGTACAGAGAATCCAAGCTGTCCTGATACATTGATGGCTACATGTCTGCAGTGGTTCCCAGCAGCACTGGACCTCTTTTTTTATAGGGAGGTACTTTTCTCCCAGAAAGTTGGGTATTTCACAGAGAAGGCTGTAAACTAGACTTACTTTGGTTAGTTCCACTTAACTTGCATTTAGCACAGTAACTTTTGCTTTCAGACAAACCTGATCAGGTCGCAGGATTAAGGCGGCGACATTATGAATGTAGAACTCCTGTCACCTGATCACATGAGCTTTTCTTTAATTTATGAAAACCTTTGTATTTAACCGTCTGTTTTGCAGTTAGAAAACCTGTTTGAAGTATTACTGTAGAAGAAACAACGTTTCATTGAGTTATACATTGACAAAATAAAAATTTGGTGTAAGTTTTATTCTCCCTGGTTTTCCAACTTATTCTGGCCCGCCTCTCTTACTTAAACATTTTGTGTACTAATCTTATTTTTTTTGTTATTTTCCGTTAGCTGCATTTTGTAAACGGCAGGGCAGAGGAAGGAGTCTAACCTTAATCCCAACAGATTTACTTTCAGTTACACCAAATTGTAATCTTCATGCAACCACAATATCAGGTCTTGTTCTGTGACCATAAAGGATGCAATACATTTTTTTGTATGCGTGATTTGAAATTTGCATCCCTCTAGTTCTTGCCTCTAAATTGCAGCGATGTACAGGTCACCTGACAAAGTTAAAGTCACAGTAAAGTTTAGTGAAATCACTCTAAGCCAGAGTGTAAAGTTGGGTTTAATGAAGCAAGATTTTAATCCACAAGTCCAGTTTTCTGCGCCTCCTTTGTGAAGTGTTCACCACAGTCCTGGAGCTGCGGTCTGTCACTTTTCTGCCACTCCTTTAGGTCATAATAGGCTTTTTTTAATCTTTGTGCCTTGGATTTATGCTCTTCCATTTCTGTGAATTTGGCCAATTTTAAACAGCACCTGACTGCTCTGAATAGATCACAGCTTTTTACGCTGTCTAACACCCCTTCTGTTGTTTTTCATACACGGGTGATTCTCTGACCCTATATGCATTTGTTTGAATTCTTTTGGGGAGGCACAATGGTGTAAGATGACTTATACAGTTTCTGGTAAATCCTTTAGTCCCCGAACACACCGACACAGACTTCAACAAAAAGAGGACTAGACATCACACATCACATAGCTGAAAGTGACTTTGTCAACCCAACACAGGTTTCCAGACATCAAAGGAATATCAGACAAAACAAAGGATGTGTTGACTTCAAGTGCTCATCTTGAGGGGTTCCAACCTGCTGTTCAGACACTTCAGAGAGTTACTGACTTCATAAATCTTCTGCATGTAAAAGTCCTTAGTGGCATCATCATCAAAATAAATCGAGTACCATTTAGGTGCCATAAAGGCCTTCAAACATCATGCACATTCTCAGTTGTCCCAAATTGTACCCTAAATTCAAACTGACTGCAGTAACTTGGATGGGCTAGTGTAGAAGGTATTTGTGGATTTATGATTGGGGAAAGATTGATAATAGCATTAGTTTGAATAAAAAACTGTTGAAATGTGAGAAAATCACTGTAAAACAAAAAAAGCAAAGACAAAAAAAAGTTTCTCGAGGTTTCTCTGCGCGTTCGTAGGCTTATTGACATTTCATGAAAATACTGCTTCACATCAGAATACTGTATCTCCTCACTAACAAAACTGTTATATTTGGACTGGCAGATTAGCTGTGACCTTCAGTTTTAGGGTTGTGGAATCAAGTATTTAACAGGTTAAATTAGCCCTTTGTTCTTTGTGGTGCTCTTAAAGGTTTATTTTGACATTTTTAGAGATAAGCTTATCGCATTCTTGCTAAAAGTTATACGAGAAGATTGATACCACTCTCACATCTGTGCAGTAAATATGAAGCTGAAGCCAGATGGTGATTAGCTTAGCTTAGCTAAAGACTGGAAATAGGGGGGAAACAGCTAGCCTGGCTCTGTCCAATCTGCCTACCAGCACCTCTAAAATCTTGTTTGTTTAATCTGTACCAAAACTGAAATGTAAAAACAACAGTTTGTGGTTTTATAGCGTGCTGAGAACCACGTACCTCTTGGCCAGGCACAGTGACTTTCTGCTGTATTCCCCTGCGTCCAGTTTTTATGCTAAGCTAAGCTAACTGACTGCTGGTTCTAGCCTCGTACTTTACAGATGTACATGAGAGTGGTATCGATCTCCTCACCTAACTCTCATTTCCCAGAATATTGAACTATTCCCTTGAGTATTGCGTTCATTAGGAGCGTCTTCAGTGAGCACATCATAAAATTACTTTACGGTATGTTGAATCAGCTTTCAACCAGGCGGACAAAAACAAGATGCTGGACTTCAAATTCAAAGTAGCCACTGTGCTCCATCTTCAACAGATGCTTCAAATCTTGTGGTAGAACATACAGTATGCAGGCTGACTAATGATTTGGGGTTGTAACAGTCGTCGCTCATAGCTAGACCGCTACGAATGCTCAGAGAAACCTCACCATATTTTGTGTGACATGTGCCTTTTTAATTGTGGCTAGTTTCACAACCTAGACATGTAAATCAGGGATGATGAAATGTTGATAATGGACCAGATGTGTAAAGGTGGCTACTTCCTGTCGTGACATCATTGATTCACCCTGGGTCGCCGCCGGCAACGCTGACTATTTCTGAGCTTCCTTTAAACTCAAAGGGCGGGTGTTAACTGTACGGGTGATTTTTGGCACACCAGGAAAACTGCCTGCTTTAAACCCCTGATCCCTTTTAATCACTGAAGGTGTTGTATCCTTGTACAGTCAAACATGAGCCTGTAGCTTGTGACCTGGTTCAATTGATCTGTGAAATGGATTCAGTTACTTTTGTAGATCAGTGCAGCTCATGACCTTGAGTGGCGCCTTTGGTTCTGTTCCAAAGCCAAAGACGGCCACTTCTCCACACAGACCCCCCTTTTTAAACTGTTATCTTGAGATGCAAAATGGTGTGACCCAGTGTAACTTTATTCCCTCTTCCCTCTATCTCTCTTTCCTTCCTGGGAAGTTAACTGAAGCAATGAAAGGAACTGAAAAGATTTCAGAGGTTGAGCCAGGTCTTATCTTTACCAGACATCAGTGTACTTTCTAGTCTTGCGATGCATGTACATCTTTATTATGGATTTTGGAGACTTTCTGTAGGTTCGGACTCATGTTTAAAAAAAAAAGACATACTTAAGTTTAGTTTCTTGAATCAGTGTTACTTTGCCTCATTCCTCCTTCACCTGAGTTCAGCTGGGGTAGCCAGTGATGAGTTACATTTTCTGACAACCATCAACTTAGAGTCAGTGACACATGGGGGAACTTTTACTTTTTAGAAAATGTCACAAGAAACGGTTATGTAACGTGTAATGAATCATGAAACAGGCTTTTTTTGTCTTTTCTTTTTTTTTTTAGAAGTTCATTTCTCTTTTTCTAAAGTATTATTGGTGTCAATTTCTCTCTCACTAATCTGTTAGGACCTTTACTTTCACTTGCCGTTCACACTGCAGCCATGTTGCATTTTGTTCCCAGTAAGCATTCTCTGCAGTGCATCGACTAACGGCTCAAGTGAAAGTCACCTCTATATTGTCAATAGAGCATCAACAGTATGGAGTTGCTTTGTATTGTAAAAAACAAAAACATGATGGAAAAAAGAAGGGAGGGTGGCATACTGTATATAATGATGTCATTATTTGTCTGAGAAAAGATTTGTACTATTGTTTCAAATGTGCACTTATCCTGATATTTCCTTTTTTTGCTGTTTAATATCAGTTAAATGCTAGAGCTCTTGATAATAAACTTAATGATGTGTGAAAAAATAGTATCCTCTATAGCAGGGTTGAGCCACACACAGCTGTCATTAATAATGAAATGTCCATAGCGCTGCAGAACTTGAAAAAATAGCATTACAGAAAGAGGGTGAGTTAGTTTATTTTATCTGACAGGGAAACTCCACCCTAAAACTGAATTCATGAACGATAACCCACACAAAAAATATGACTTACATGGGACTGACATAATGACTGAATTTCCATTTTGAGATAAACACACTTTTTGCAATGTAAATTTCATTCAGTGGCGTTGCATATGAGACAGGCTGGTTGGCATGGTGACAGTATTTTTAGTGGAATTTTCTGTTTAGCACAACAAGGAAATAGATCCAGTATGTGCACTGAAGCTTAAAGGGATACTGTATCCAAACATATTAATTACACCTATAGGTTTGGTGGCTCTTTAAAGTAGGTAGTTTCATCCTTAATAGAGAGCAACAGTTGCAATGGATTGTAATAATATGTCCATAGACACTTCTCAACCTACTCCTGCAGCATAATCCACTTGTCCGCTGTCCAATTGTGAGCACAGTTGTGAACTTGTGTCTTTAGTCGTGTTCTGGTGAAAATATGATCATGTGGAACACATTGAACATATAGATGTACAGCGGAGATGTTGATGATGCTGCAGGAGTGGTTGCAGGAATTTCAAGGAAATGTGAATACTTTTTTTTCTGCTGTGAAAACTCGTCACTGTTAGAATCTATTGTAACTGAGTGAAAGCAGCAACTGAAGTGTGAAAATCTACACTCAAAATCTACTTACGAGCTTTTTCAAGAGCTCTCAACTACATCTCAGGGTCTTCCTCGGCAGAAGAAGTTTGCTCAGTTGTCGTAAACAACCAGCTGTTCTCTCATGACCATCACAATGCCAATCACTGTTCTTAGGTCATGTTGAGGAGGATCATGAGATGCAGTTAAAAGCTCTGCAAAAAGTCTAGCAAGTGGACTTTGAGTTTACATGTTTTCATAAAATTTTGGATGGAGTGTCATTTTACGCTGAAACTCCCAAATTATTGCGAGTAGTGACGGTTTAAAGGAATAGATAGACATTTTGGGAAATACACTATGAGTTAGACAATCGATATCAGTATCATGTCTGTGTGCTAACAACAGCTGGGAGGCAGTTAGCTTAGCTTAGCTCAAAGGCTCAAAGGCTGTCTCAGAAGTTCAAAAATACACCTACCAGCACCTCCTCAGCTTATTAACACATTGTATTTTGTTGTTTATTTCAAACACCAACAGAAATGTAAAAAGTTGTGGTAGTTCCAGCACATAAGTTCCCGTAAAACCACATCTTGTTGTTTTTACATGTCTGTTTGTGTATAGATTCAACAAAAGAGATGTGACTTGTTAATCAGTGACCTTTACAGGTGTAAGTAGGTGTATGTTTGAGCTTTGGACAGAGCCAGGCTAACTGTTTCCCCTGCTTCCAGCCTTTATGCCAAGCTAAGCTAAGCTAACTGCCCCCTGGCTCCTCAATATGCACAGACATGAGAGTGGTATTAATTTTGTCATCTAACTGTATTTTCTGAAATGTAACAGTAGTTTTAACCATATAAAGCAGTCACATATTGGTGTACCCTCTAGCATGTAACATACTGTAGCTTTGGGAAAAGTTTACTTCCCACAGTAACTGAAGTTAACCTGTATGTGAATAATGTTTTATGGTGGATTTTCCCTTTAATTTTCAGTCACCAGAGTGATGGATAGTGACGGGTGTTTCATTTAGAATCCCTTAACATTTTATTATTCTTTTCTTTTTAACTGGTGTAAGATTTTCATATGGTTAAGCCAGCAAGGTGCTGGTGGTGAGACTTATCTCCCTGAAAGCCAGTCCCCCTTGGACTGACAAAAAGAACCACATGCAAGTTGGATGCATTTGGAAGGTGTTACAGACTTCGGGGCTACAGAAGTCTACAAAGGTCCAACCTTCACATCAGCTCTGTTGTGTCACGCCAGAGACAATGAATTTCTTTGCATCTGTGGCTGTGCTTCAACCTGCTTGTTGATGTATTTTATTGTGCCTCCAAACACCAGGTTTAGAGTGTATGTTGGACTTTTTAACTGCTGGAATTGAACCAACAGATGCAGTTTAATGGCTTTTTCATGCTTTGGTTTGATTTTTTAGGGGCATTACTAATGCTAGGCCAAGGCTTGTACCATAGTGGAACATGTAAATTTAAAAAAAAGATGAGGGAGGACTGTTGCATGCTGACCAGTTGGGGTCATTGAAGAATTGGTGCTAAGGAAGCATTTCTACGAAGGGGATTTTACTATATAACTGACTGGTTGTGACATCATTATCCAATCCTGCTGTTTTCCAGCGGCTTGCCATGGAAACAGCTAACTTAAGATGAGTACAGTCAAGCTCATGGCAGAAAAATACATGTAGCGTCCCGGTCTGATGTCTGGCCATTGGAAAACATTGCAGATGTGTTCCCATGGACAAGATTTCCTTAGAAGTAGGTTTGTGAACCATTTGGGATCCCAAACCAAAGTTTAAGACAAGGAACAGCGTTCGCGCATTTAATTCCCAGGATCAGGCTGTACATTTTCACTGCTGAGGACATCCAAGTTTTGCAGATGTCCTGTTCTTAAGATGCTACTTAGTTGCACTAGCTTATGTTTGTTATTTTGGCATGACACTGTCCTCAATGCAACCCTCTGTCTCCAGTGCATTAGAACAGTACTATAACATGTACTTTGGTTCTTCATCAAGTAGAATGGCTCTATCCTTAAAGATGGATTTTGAAAGAGTGATGTTTTTAAAACAGTGAATCATTGTTAACTCACATGAAAACTTTTCATATTAAAACTGATGACTGGTACTGTATATTCTGTTAGCTCATTTCACAAACAGATGCTATGAGGTTATTCTCATAAAACTTGCTCCAAAATGTGTCTTCTTTTAGCCATGTAATCTGTATTCAAAAGATAATATAGAGGGAGATGGAGCGATTGGATTAGAGATTTGTGGCTTCAGACATTTTGCATCTTTGTCACTGTAAACGGACGTTATTGCAGCTGTTTTGGCAGCTGTTCACATAATGAAAAGTTTCATGTCAGTTGACTGTTAATAGCTGAACGGTTGCTCACTGTTTTTCTCATGAAATGTTTGTATGTTGAGGATGTTTTCCAGCATTTTGCGGGGTAGTAGTAGCTGGCTTTTCTTGATATTCAACTGTCGTGATTGTCTTGAAAAGTGTGCTGTTCTAATGTTCTGGGGTACAGAGTGTATTTTTTACCCGTGGTCCAATGGGTTGCAGAAGGGGACCGCAAGTGATTTAATCTGCATTTGGCGTGAATGACGTTCTTTCCTCGTCAGCCCTGCGGGACGCTCAAATTTGGTTAATTCGGCATTAGACCGAATTAACCAGGTCTTGCTCTTAAAGCTGCAACACTGTGTTGTGTTGTCTTGCAAATGTAGTCAGGTGGCTGAAGCATAGACCCAACCTCGTCCACAAACCTTGATGTTGACTTCCCAAAAGAGATGCTCTCTAACGAATACTGTATATGTCAAACATATAACGATAATGCAGACACACAAGAATTTAAATTGGGGAGTCCCAGTTCAGTTCAGAAACTTTCAATCCTTTTAACTGTAAAAGTGAAAAAAATGACCATTTTGCATCCCTTCTTCACTAAGCCTTTAGTCCAGTTGGGGTTGCAACACGGTTCATGTGGAACCAACGCAAGATAAGATGATCCAAATATTTCCTTGTCGTTGCTCGCCAGTCCACAGCAGATCTCAGCAGTCATTTATCTGCAGAATGTATATAACATCAACAAATACTAACTAGACTCTACTGTGGGGCTGTTCAACAGTAGGGGGCCAGAAAGTGAAGACACGCAGAGAATCTGTAGATACTTAAACCAGGGTAGTCAAAAAAGCTGTAAACCTTGTGTGCACTTTGGGGCATTTTTTGTTTCCTTTTGTACATACTACTAGCATTTAAGATGTTTGGGTTGACATGTCTGGTTATAGTGCAATATATTTTGTATGCAAGCAGTTTCAATAAATAAAGGTCGATCTTCCTCCGTGAGCTCCGGCTGATCTCTTCATTTTATGAGTTTCAGGAATTTACCGTCAGTTATCAATACACAGTAAAATGTGCCAAAAGTTCAAAAGTGAGCATCCTTATAGAAGCCCAGTATTCATGGTAAATGATGTTTTGATGTACCATGAGGCCCTGCAGTGGGTATCAGGCTGTTCTGCCATACATCTACTGAGCCCTCTGACAGGCGACACTGTTCTCTAACCCTAATGTATCTTTAAGCTGCTTTTAAATCCTACACTCACCCAAGCAAAGAGCAGATACCTCTTTACCTGCACCCACACACTCAACACAGTCCTCCGAAGTTATGGGTTAAAATGTCATATGTGGAAGTTGATTTATCTGCCTTTACCAGTGCAGTCTATCCAGTAGAGGCGGCTGAGTACATAATGCAAATTGAGGATACTAAAGTATTTTTTTTCCCTCCTTTTTTTTTCTGTGGACAGTAACTTACACTTTATAGTTTCAAGTTACTTCCAAGGTTTCAGGTGTTGAGGGGCTTCTACTTGTTTTAGTAATAAAGCATCGTTAATCCCAAGGTTGAAAAAGATTCCATTTAAAAAGCCGCTTGCTTTAATATATAAATAAACATCAGTTTGATCATGTGGCCATGATCATCTTAGCTTTAGTTTAATATTTGCTAATTAGCACAAAACTGAATTTACAGCTGAGGCTAATGGGAATGCCAATAGTTTTGCAGGTATTTAGTCGTAAACCAAAGTATTGGAGAGAGATGAAAATTCACATTAGAAGAGCCCTAGTCGCTCTTGAACACTGCAATAAGTGTTTGTTGGAGCAGAGAGTGGTTTTGGAAAAGAGAAGAAGACATAAAAGTGATGTCATAGCTGCCTTGCTTCAAACATGCTCCTTATAGCCGACTATACTGTATATAAGGTTTTGTTGAGGCACCTGGGGTGGCCAATTGGACCTCAGGGGCCCTTACCTTTCTGTGGTTAATTCAAGGACACACCTCAGTTCCGTTCATTACAACTTTAGTATGATAAAGCGTTGTGGCCTTGAACGGGATCAGCGTGTTTGGTCCATTAGTGAAATGACCAGGAGGATGCTCGGGATAAAAGAAGATTATTATTCAAGGCTCCCTTGTGGGGCCACTGAGCACGGTGACAATCGAGAGCCAAGGCTGTTCTGCTCCCCTGCTGCTTCGGAAATTGGAAAAAACTCCTGAAATCATAAACACAATTTGAGTGGAAAGCATAAGTGTTCTAAACGATGATAATAGATTACATAAAGCGCCTGATGGTAGATGTAGAATACAAATGAGGTATTGAGCATCGCAGATACTTGTGCTTGGTAATTAAGATGATCCAGCTATAATGTGAGCTGACGTGTGTTTTTAGAGACTGGAACGATTTGAATGAGATATATTTGTGCTCATTTGTAATCAAACGTCTTTCACTTGTAATATCACTTGTCTCTAATTCACATGTGATGGAAAATAAGAAGGTTCTTCATGGTGTAATACTCACTGTCAGCCACATGGGGGAGCTGTGGTACTGTGTTGATTCGCCGCTGCTTCGCGTACCAGAGAGCGAGGGGAGCGAGAGAAAGCCTGGGCACATATTGAAAATTCATGACATGCACTTCTCAACTTCTGCAAGATACACAGCAAGTATAATGAGCTCAAATCTGAGAACTTCCTGACTATTTTATCAGTTTGTATTTCTTTTGGGCTCCGTGTCTGTATGTGTGTATCTGTGTGTGTGTGTGTGTGTGTGTGTGTGAGATTCTCACTGTCTGTGTCATCATTTAAATATAAATTACTGGCACAGCTGTGGCTTTAACAATACTGCACAAGACACTAACGAAGGAAATCTCTAAACAAACAGCCACTCTGCTCGTAGTAAAGACTGTGTAATGAGTTGGAATTGAATTTATGTGTGTAGCTCTCTGTATGTTTGCCCTTAATTACATTTTATCTTAAAATGTCTCTCCATCTTTTTTCGTCATCTAACTCTCCCTCAGCTCATCCTACAATTGCTTTTTAAAATTCTGCCATATCTTTCTATCCTTCCCTC
>NTHP01000166.1:952014-975862 GCA_003416845.1 Oplegnathus fasciatus
AGGACCCCTCCAAGGGGTCACAAGATAAATCTGAGACGTCACAAGATGATTAACGAAATAGGAAAGAAGGAAAAAACATTGTTCTGCTACACAGAATTATGTTCTTTTTTTTGGACTGTCTTCAAATCTTTGCTTTTTTTTGTGTAAAATACTGGATAGTTTTACCTCCAACAGTTAGTCAAACAATCTGAGTGTAGAGCGGAAGATCTTTGGTGAGACTGCTCACAACCCAGAGGTATATGCGACCTGTCACAAGGGGGTTACAGGTAGTCGTTGGGGAGGCATCTAACGATTACTGGCATTATTTTCTTGATTAATTTTAATTGTTTTTCCATAAAATGTCAGAAAATTGTATATTGCCAGTTAAAATTTCCCAAAGCCCAAAGTGGCAATTTCAAATTTATGGCAATATTGGATTTTGCATCAGTGTGATGAATGTGATATTCTTGTCAGCATGATGTGTCACTTTGACACGAGAGAGGGCTGTTTCTCGGTTCTTACTGACAGTCAACGTTGATTAAAGTCAGTCAGAGACAGAAAGGTGGCAGCATGAAAGAAACCAAGTGCTTTTTATGCCTAAACCTAACCAAACTTTAATCTTAGAACACAGTCATATACAGTACATCATTTTTGTAACATTTTTGGAAGGCACTGACAAACTGAGGGCATCAGATCAGAAACTGCTATATATTTTAAGTTTGGGTTTTTTGACAAATTTCTGTCCAATAATATGAATTTTATTGTTTTATCATAAGCGATATAGGTCGTATGAAGCAAACTGAAGCCCTCAGTTCCACGCTGTCCAGTTACATGTGAAGTGCTTGTCAGATCGTCGGACAGCGTCTGAAACCCTCAACACCTTTCAGACGTCAAGACTGGGGAGGCGGGGTTTACGTTGGTCACTCAACTACCTGTGACACATTTCATATGTATGTGCAAACAAGCGCCACGCCATAACAGCTTTGGAGGAGAGACTGTCTTAAAGTGTGCACTGTTATCCACATTTGTATGATCCATTGTGTGGAGACTCCAAAGACTTGTGAAAGGCGGATTTCTTGAAAAGAGATTGTGGAAGAAGTAGAAGGATATGACAGCAGCGTCCTTGAGTATAAACACTTTTGTCTTCAATCGTGGTCGACTCGTGAGAACCAGTTCATTTCAAGCATACTGAGCCCTCAAACTAGCCAAATTCAACTTCTCCTCCGTGGTCCAGGCCAAAGAGAACATGATGAAAGGTATTTGGTTGGGAATGGAGCCAGTGCAGCACATGATGCTGCTGCTCCTAACCAGAGTCTGTTCTTAACCACAGTCTTTTACCAACAGCTCTGGAAAGCTGCTTTGATGTCGCTGGCATCTCAGTGCTAATAAATGTTCAAATGGACTCAACTGTCCAAGATTATAAGGATGAGAACACCTCCACTAGAGGAAGAAAACCAGCACGGAGAGAAAGAGTTATTTTCAAATGGGCCTATTTTTCTCAAACTGTACAATGGATTTTACAGGCATAAAAGACGACACACACCTTCAATAGAAACCATGGAAATCAGTCAGATTGGAGTTAAAAGTCTGTCACTCGCCATTGATGTGCAGCTCCTGTTTGACAGCGGATTTTCCCTTTAAGGGAGAAAAACGAGAGAGAAAACAATCTTGAAGCTCCCCACGCCTTTGTTAAATCTGAACGAATCCAACACTGTAGGTCTCCTCCTCCTCCTCCTGAAGAAATACCCTTTCATCTCTTCTCCTCTTTGTTGCTCTTTCTCCCTCCTCCTCCTTCCATCTCGCTCCTTGTTTCATTCTCTTGCTCGGAGATCTGAAGGCTTTGTATAATTGTAATAGGGCTTGCATTGAATGTTGCGTACCCCTCACTGTAATTGCCCATCATGTAGCCGGCTAATCATGGCGGTGGAATCTGGGGGAGATCGCTTTGACTGTTAATTGACACTGATGGTGATTGGTTGAACCATTTAGGTAGTTAATTAGGGAATTGATTACACATATCGTCAGCATGGAATTATAAGTTTCCAGCTGTGCATTTCGGAGCTTAAAAGTTCACATCTGCAGGAAGACACTCTGACTATTATTATTATTATTGTTGTTGTGACTGGATCTCATTGGATCTTTAAATTGTTTGAATGATTTTTCTTTTTATGCTGCTTTAAGAGGTAAAAATTGGATTAAAAATGTTGCAGTCAAAATGCTGCCTCCAGACCATAAAAACTGAGTCCTGGGATAAGCTCACTAGTGGATCTGCAGGAAAAAGTGGTGACATAGTCAATTTATAGTCAATGCATTCAATGTTCAGTCTCGCAGTCCAATATTCAATCTGCCCGTCAATCCTCCCAAGCTCTCAATCAGCTCAGTCACACGTGTGAGCTCAATACGCACAAAATCATTCATCACACAGAAATTTCCATCCTCGCTTGCCAAACCAGCTCCACTTGATGATACTTCACACCAACATCATCAGCAGCTCAGAGGCTGTGAAAGGAAGCTGCGTCTCATCCCAAACTGCCAAGAATTCACAAACAAATGCTCAAAAACTAACAGCAGATAACACCGAAGGAAGCTTTCTATCTGGAAGAAATCCTTTTTATCCCACACTGGTGGGACAATTATCCCTCAGGGCTGCAGAAAGGGAGCTCAGTCAGCAGGTGTGAACCGGAGTGAAGAAGCTGGGAAAACCAGTCGGATCACCTGGAGTCCATCTGGGAGGAAGCAGTCGCTGTCCGTGGTTCTGAAGTCTCTCATGAGGCAAAAAACGATGCATGAATTTTCAATTTTACTTTTAGCTTAGTAGCAGTAATTTCACATTAACACAACACAAAGACAAACACACGTCAGTAACTACAAATAAAGTCAAATATTCACAATAAAAACAAATAAAAAATTGAGATAAAGAAACAATAATTCTACGAGGACGCACAGTCCGCTGGCGGATACTGTTCTGTGCGCTCGTATCATGTGCACGTGCCTGGTTTTTATGTTCCTGGGTTTTGAGACTAATTAAATGCCATAGTTTGGTGCTGGGCAGGTAGTGTACAGTGGGGTTTGTAGAGCTTTCTTGCTGAAAACAGCTGCCTGCTACGGTTGGAAACAACGCTGAAGAGAACAGTGAGACTGAACTAAAACGGTAAAGGCCTTAAAACCAAAACAAGGAGCTGAAAGATGCTAAAAGGCTCCATAGAGCTAAAGGAAACCGCAGCAGCCGGTGATAATTCTCTGTGGGTTTACCTCTACGACCGACAGTTTTCAGATTACACACAGTCATTTTATCCATTGTTAATATAAAAAATATTGATTAGAGCAGTTTTACAATAGTGTTTCCAGATTTGAAAACTCTCGCCAGTTTCATGTGGATTTGATGTATTCCATAAGTATTTATTCAATTCTGTGCCAAAGAGTAATTGTAAGGACTTGTCAGTGATCCACTGCAGACTTGGACGGGACTTTTCCTCGCTACAAAGGATGTAATATTATACAGATGTGTCTTCCCAGCTGTTTATACATTTTAACAAGGAAGTCTAAGTAATAATGAGGCAGAATCTCCAAATCAACTAACATTTTTTTCTCAGTTTCTTTTAGGATTTAGATCCGCAACACGACACAAGGCCCCAAACAATGAGTTCAAGTACCACATCTGGGACACATTAGGATTTAAAAAGGGTCTGCCATACCTCAAGATGAGATGTGAAGGAGGTGAACAGTTCTCAACTGAATTGCTCTCATACGATTATATACCGTTACTGCATTCTTGGAGATATCTTTCACATGCCATAATCACTTGCTGAAGCTGACAGTTGCTTTTTAGTATCATAAGCTTTTAAAGATCTTAGAACCTTGTAAAAGATATCTATAGAAACACTGGAAGTGAAATAAGTGAAACAGTGCTGTCAGTCATCACAGCAGCAGAAGAGATAATAAAATGCCTCGACGTCAGGGATCTTAAGAAGTCATAATTAAGGAGATATGGAGCCTTTGAGCTAATTGTTAAGCAGACAATCCACTTATATTATCACATCACACAGTTTCCAAATACCTTTATCTTGCATGCTTTAAAGTAATTGTTGATAATTAAGGTATACAAATTGGTTGTTGCTGAACTGGTGTAAGACAGAGGTCAACTGTTAAAACTTTATTACTGAGTAAAGCTAGACCCCTAGCTATGGCTGAGAGTGTCTGCACTTGCTCCACATAAAGAGCTAAGCCATCTGTTCGGTTCCTTAAGTGTCTTATAAGAAAATAAAATATCAACCATCTGGATGGGATATAAAATCCTCAGCAGAACATTTATCTTTATCAGTGAAATTTTGCCCTGCCAAGATGTAAGGAGAGTGCGACCCCCCGACACCCCTCCTCCTCCACCCACCTTCAGTCCAAATGTAAGCATGAGGTTGGCCTGTGTAGTATAAGAACCGATTTTTTGACACTGGAGAAAGGGGGAAAGGGAAATATTGGCATATGAGAAGAAATGAGTAGAACTCCATTAAAGTCCTTATCAGAGTCACGACTACGCTCGTGCTCCAGAGGCTTTACTCTTCTGTGTGTGTTGTGTAGCTTCATCAATAGTAATGGAAGCTTTAAAAATGGACTTCTGTTCCTTAGAAGTGGGTGGCAGATTTAATTCAGCAAAGAAGGTCTCTATTAACTTTAGAAGCATCATTCTTTTGTTGCAGAGGACAATAAATGAGTAGAGAGGGGACTGGAAATATAAATCTTACCATCCAGAATTAACTCAACTCACTAAACACACAACGTTTGGTCAGATAATTTCCTGGTTTGTCGCCATATTTGTAGATTCATAGATCATGGAAAGATTTTCTTTAGCATTTCTTCAACAAATATATGTATAGGTGATATTAAACAGCATCTCAAGTTATCTTTGATACAATTAAGCATTGTAAAGAGCAACTGTAGCTCTTGGCTGACATGTTATGATATATAAGGACACCATGTTCCATGTACAAAGCCTAAGCTTAGTACGGGTCACAAAATAACAATTCAAAGTAAAGGTAGGTCATCAGAAGACATGTTCGATCCAAGGCTGGCATACAGTAATTCCCAACCCAAATTAAACACACACATGTAAACAAACTAACAATATTAAGGAATAAACTGTTTAAGACATATCAATTGTCCAAAATGTCCAGAAACATGCAGTCTGCCAATCCGTCTAGTCCAGGGTAGATTCAAAGTCTGTGACTTCTTCGGGGGTGTCGAAGGTCTTGGAGGTTTCATCAAACATAATTTGCACCTCAGCAGGGTACAGTAACGCATATGTTCTGTTATATGCTGCGTTCCCAGAGCATCGACTTCACCTTGTCAAACGTTACATGCCTCTTGTTGGAGAAATGATGAAATCTAATTATCACTGGCCAAGGGCACTGTCTGGGATCTGATTTAGCTGCAGGTGTAATTTACCTGCTCCGGAGTAATGTAACCCAATTTAGTAGGAACTCTGGTGACCAGCTCTGGAAGAACTTGATTGGACCACGCACCCCCTTCGCTCCTCCAGGAATCCCCATAACACGGATACTGTGATGCGTCTGTAGTCCTTCGAAGTTTCAGAACACACTTCATTATTAGCAACATTCATGCTAGCGTTGGCTGAGGATATCACATTCTTTTTCTAAATAAGTTCTGAGACTCCGTTAATTATTGCACACTCCACTTTCTCCTTGCAAGTTGGATCATGTCACGCATAATTAGCCGAAAGGCCACAGGGCTCAGTAAAGTGCAATATGGCTATTAGCTACAACACCATTATCCCCAGAAGGCAAACTTCTACTTTATTTATTGACTTGGGATTTTCTGCTCATTAAATATTTAAATAAACCAGATTACTATGTAATTGGTGACTGAAAATGTCAAATCTCCAGCCAGACCATCACTCATTGGTAGATTGGTAGATTTTGCTTTTTCATTAATGTCCTACAAAATAAAATAAAAAAAACTTAAATTCAATTAAACTAAATTTCAAACAGATAATAAAACTAAAATAAAGATAGCAACATGAATTCACACACACAGAAAATTACCATGACAAACATCAGATGATAAGACCCAACAGGCACTCGGTGGCTCAATGAGGTGCAATAAAAAGTCACTCATGAGTGCAGCTGAAGTACTTACACTGAGGTATGTCTCTCTGAGCTGCAGTATCTTTATTAAAAAAGACTGATAGAATAGAAGATAAAGTGTTCCCCCAGATCAAAAGCCGTTGAAAACATTTCACATGTAAGCTGCCAGTTTACCAAACAAGCAGAAATGGAGATTGTTGCACTCTGTTGACATATTCTTTTCAGTTAACGGTGTGCAAAAATGCAATTGCCTTGTCAATAGATGTGACTAAAAGCCTTGTAACTACTAATTAGACTATAAAGCAGAATAGCGTACATAACTGTACTGGATCTTCCCCGTGGGATCAGATCACCAAGCTTCTGTTGCAGCTGCTGTTCTAATATTGGTTTTCCACCTTTTAACACTCATATTTATCTGTGCAGTTATTGCTCCAGAGTCCTTTTTACGTCTTTTTTTTTAAAAGATTACTTTTGGGGTAGTTTTCTTTATCAGGGAATACACAGTGGGGAGATAAGGGGGAGGGCGAGCTGCTGTAGAGTTCTGAACCACATTCAGACCCACAGCTGTGGGTGAAGGACAGGATTGATGTGAAAATTAGCAGAAGTTATAATATCCATCAGACATGTATCAGCACACAGTAGCTGTAAAGTGCTGCTCATCACAACAAGTGCTTTGTAATATGAAATGTGTCTTTTTTTTTGACTGATATTTTGTTTATATAGTAATGAATTGATTTAATTAGTAAACTATTTGCCTCAGATACTATTCATTCATTTGCTGAGAGAATTAAATTAGGAGTGGGTCAAATTGGTTAATGAGGAGCTTGCTTGAAATTACATTTCCTAATTTGTTGTTAAAACTAATTAAGAATTAGTTTGATTAGTTAATCAAGTATTTGCTTGAAGTAGTGTTCCTTAATTTGTTGCAAAATTTTAATTGGTAATTAGTTTAATTAGTTAATGAAGTACAGTGTTTGCTCTGTAAGACAGCAGAATTCTGTCATGATGATGTTAATTCATTATGATGTGATTGTGCGTGATAACATTGAGTTATTGACCGGCGCAAGTTTGCTCCTACTGCTACTTTCACCGCTACTAGTAAAAATGATAAGCTTGTTAATCCAAATAATAAGAGTAATGATCATCACTACCATCGTCTTTGCTACAGTATCTTTCAAAAACTGTTTTAACCGCTGTACCTTATTAAAAAACCAAATTCAATCGCATAAATAATAAAAGTCGTGACTGGGCAAGGCATACCAGCAGGAGTGTGTGTTTGTGTGTTTGTGTGTTGGAGGGTTCAGAGAAAGAGAGAGCACGAGAGAGCGAGAGGCTTGGCAGTCAACACCAGGTAGCTTCTGCCCTCGTGCCCCCAAGATACCAAGACAATACACACACACACACACACACACACACACACACACACACATATACACACATACACACACACACACACACCCCAGGTCCCGAGGTTGGCAGAGCCATCTGCCAAGAGGAGCATGGTGCTGAGGAATGATAACGCACACAAAAACGCACACACACACACACACACACACACTCTCTTTCTTTGTTTGACACACACACACACACACTCTTTCTTTCTTTGACGCGCACACACACACACACACACACACACACGCTGCCTTGAACCCAGTGCTGGTAGTTCTCTCCTCTCTGCTGTAGTTGGCAGTTGATATTGCTGATACCTACTTTGTGACTGTGTATCTGTACAAGTGTGTGTGTTTGTGTGTGAGTATTTTAAGGTGGCAGTAAGCCGACTTAATTCTTGCTTTACACAGGCAGATTGGAAACCTGTCTAGCTGTCTGACAGAGGGATGTTTTAGCCCTCTGAACTTGAATGTTTTAGCAGGTTGATTCTGTCCAACATCATTATGGTGAAAACACCAAGACGATGTGATGTTTCTTCTAGGAGTCCTGCACAGGTCCACTTTCATAAACCCCTTACCTGTCCTGCACCTGCAATAAATATTGTATTATTTATAGATAAATAAATGGGTATAGGTACTGTGGGTGTAGCTACCACTGAGGTCATGTCCTACACATTTATTTCAGGGGGAATTTGGGAGTTTTATCAACCTGGTGGGAGTTTACAATTACTGTAAATAATTAGACATGGTGGCTTTTTAATTAGCTGATTCTAGTCGGTATATTCAAAACTGAATTTAGACCTACATGTTGGGATTACTACCCACTATTAAAATGCCCCCCAAAATACTTGTTCCAGTTAATTAAGACATTTTAGAGACTTCCCTTTTGGTATCTGAATTTTTGGAGGGGTGTGTTGGGGAGACTTGGACTCGTGACCTCAGTATTTCTAAAATCCTGCCTACAGCCCTGGTGGATACTATCATTAATTATTTAAATCTTCTGACAGGACACCAGGAAATAATGTTAATCGACCTTCTGTACTGTACTTTCCTATGCAATAATGAGCTGTTCCAGCTTAAAGTGGCTTCTCTGAATTTTCTGGTGCTGGTAAAGATGAAACTAAAAAGACTGCAACACTGCACATTATTTTCATCTCTTTTTCTTTATGATTATTAATTTCCTTTTTGCCTGTTTATTTCAAACGCAGCCCACCAGCATCTTATTCATGTTTTATCTGTACCTGCTTATTCTAAAGTGATGAATCACCAAATTACAAAATTACAGTTTTCCATGTTTTTGAAATATCAAAGGAGGACATTGTTCTCTAAAAGAGACATTTGTTACATTTGAAGTTAATGGTTAAAAATCCATCTTATAGGTTGTTACAATTTGCATAAACAATTACATTTTAGCAGGCTCAGTTGGGAAGAAATCAAAAACCCACATGAAGCTGATGCTGGCTGGTTTCTAGCTAACGATATTTTGCGATGTCTAGCTAGTTTTTGTATACGTACAAATGTATATGTTTAACTGAATACTGGACCATTATGTTAACATATTTCATCCCACATAAAGCTAATAATTAGACGCAACAGTATTAAAGATAATATATGTACTATATGTCTACTATATGTTGACGTGACGCGAGGTAGCATTATCTTAGCTAGGGGTGTGCACCTCTCCTTCTCATACGATTTGAATCTGACACAAAAACAATACAGATACATTGAAATACAACAATCAAATACACAAATTAATAAAAAACACAGGTCTCTGCTTTCCTAAGTTTTACTGAGAAGACACCAGTCTGAGACCAGTTGGCTGTTTCACCACATACTGGACTTTCAATACACATGTACAAAACAAAAGAGACTTTACAAGGGACGCTGAGCAGTTGAGTGTTTCAGTGCAAACACTTTGGTCACATCCAGCCAATAAAAAGCCCTTTAAATGAATCTCAGCAGGGCTCTACGAGTCGCTGTGTGTGTGTCTGACTGTGGCACATTTGAGATTTCAGCGGAGAGACAGACAGCTAGAGCTAGTTAGCCTCACAGGACAGTAGATTAAACACTGAATTTAAAATTAAACAGAAATAATAAAGCTGCATTAGAAAGCGGGGAGGCACTGAGGAAGTAAGAGCGAGACAGAGACGGAGAGGGCTAATGACGTAGCTATTCTAGCCGAGGCCAATTTACTGTGAGGTTTTCAAAAGGTCATCTCCTACACGGAGGCCTGTCTGTGACAAATTACATTATTTACACCGGGTAGAAAGAGGCAGCGAGACCCAGAGAAACGCAGAGAGTAGAAGAAGAGCGAGGGAGGCAGAGAGTGTGTGTTTGACTGTAATTGGTCGGCAGTGTTAACACGAGAACCCTGAAGACATTTGCTAACACTTTGCCTAATGATGCTCTTATCAAAGCACACCTGCATTTTTGACACGGGACTGCTCTGTCCTACTTGCCGTAAAGAGATGTTTTACCGCAACATTTTGATGTTTTAATTTTTGAGCAGAGGTAGGACTGTGCACTGCAAAGTCAGCAGCTTCGACTTGCAGCTGTGGGGACATAAAATTACTAATTTCATAAAGGAAATTCACAATTTCAGCCAATTATCTGCAACATTTTTGCATAAACAACTGTCTGTTTTACTATTCCCTTTCACTGATTCCTTTGACACAGAGACTGCCACTTTATCAAAGCTTTATTATTTACTGCTGTAAACACTTGATGTCATGCAGGTGAGTCTGTTCAGGGAAAACTCCTGTAGAGCTGTGGAAGTGGTGTGTTTGATGTTCCCCATTAGTTGGTCTTAAGGAGAAGAAGTGGGTAATTAGCATGAGCAGCGTGGCTGGACAGACAAAGACGAGAGCGCCACCCACAGAAACTCAAACCCCGCCGATAGAAAAAAAACGGAAGAAAAAAGACGTCACGCACGCTTTTTGACTGACAAGTGATCTCTGGAAAGTGCAGTGCAGAAGCTGTTTGATTGACAGGTGATCCATGGGAACTGCCAAAGATGGAGATGAAAAAAAAAAACTCACATGAAACCCTGGAATTTGCGAGATGCTGTAACACCTGCTACGTAATGGTTACGTTGTACCATTATGTGGTGCAAGATGAGAAGATGATGTGTTATCTTGTACTACATAATGATAAATCCTTTTGTTTCATTATTTTTACTACATTAAACAAAGTACGACTGCTAAGCGATAAAATGAAGACATTTCAACGGTTTCTATTTCCCCTGAAGGACCCAGATCCCCAAAGACCAGCTTAGTGCGTGCGTCTGTCTGTGTGTCCCTTGGGCTATCCAGAGGAGGGAAGAGCCGAAGGGATTAGTAGTTAAATGGTTTGGGACATGGAAATGAACAAGAAATATTAATATTTAGATATAACCTCTTAAAAGAAATGTCTTAAATGAATAAAGCATAATATTTGATTAACATCCCACAGTAAGAGCACAAAAATGTACTTTTCCAAACCAACAATCTTTGTTATTAGAAGTGGCAACATGTATGTGTGTTTGGAAATGTTTCACGATGCTGGGACTGAAAGACTAGTTGGAGAATTGTTCGGTATGATCGATTGTGCTAAAAACATGTTTTCTATATTGTATGTTAAAATTGCCTAGTAATATACAGTATAATATGCATTTTACACTTTGTAAGTGTACTGATGATACAGATACAGTACAGCGCCACTGTACCATCAACAATGAATTTTAGAGTTTGAAATATTTCTGGATTATTCCATGAATGTGCAATAATTGTAATTTATTACAAATAATATCTAAAATAATCTATTAAATTGACTAAATTAGGGCTCTTATAGTTCTNNCGTGAACAATTACATTTTACTAGACTCAGTTTGGGAAAATAGAGACACACATAGCTTTTAATAAAGTTTCTAGCTGCTGAGTGTAGAACAGTAGTAACCATATGTGCTGCTTTATGGTAAACTGGTTACCAGACCTTTAATTTAATCAATTTAAGCTCTCATAAAGCTAAATATTAGACTCAACTGTACTGACTGTAACATTCAGTGTACATGTAGCCATGTTGACGTGATGCGAGGTAGCTTCTTTTTAGAAAAAATGTCAACTTACCATTTCAAAGGGCGCTCCATTGCTTATTTCTCAGCAGGAGAAAATCATTTCTGACCTTGCGACATCACTGCTTAAGTGTTGTTCACCAAAGTTAATAAATAAGATTGGTAATAACTTTTTATTTGATGCTCAAAGTTGATTTTTTAAAAGGATCCCAGCCCTCATTTTCTCCTCCACTGCTCCTCTGTCTCTGTCACTCCTGCTCCCCTCCAGGACATTTATTACCTCTTTATCAACTAACTCATAATTATCCTGTGTCTCTCCCTGCCTTTTCCTTCAGTGTCTCCCCTCTCTTTCCTCTTTCTGTTAACCTTTTCCTATCTCTCTCACCCCTCTTCCTCTCCCCTGCCTTCCTTCAGAGGCCTGCTAATACATTTGTTATCAACCTGCTCCCTAATTAACATGCCCCCTCTCTGTCTGAGTCTCTCCTATCTCTATTACTCTGTCGAGATGTCTTCTTCGCTCTCTCCTATTTCACTCCGACTTTTTCTTCTTTGCGCATCTTTTCTTTCTGTCTTCCTCATTTTTTTTTGAATAGATGAATTTCAGGACGGCTCCTCACCTTCACTTCTGAGGCTCTATTATCTACAGACAGACAATTTGTCTGTCTGAAAGCCAGCAGGACACAAAGATCCATTTTTCTGTGTGAATGTGTGAGCTTGTGTATCTCGATCTCTCTTAGCTTCTCTTGCTTTAGTGGCATCTCTCCGCATGTCTGCTTCTGTGTTTTTGTGTGTGCACCAGCCTGCTGTGGTCTAAGTCTCGGACTCCTTGGCAGGCTCCCATGCTGGGTTCATGGGGCGTTTCTGTGATAGCCATTAGCATTCGCTTTAAATGTTGACCTGTAACATCTCCTCCTCAGTGGAATTGCTCTGAAGGTCCTGTATCTACCCTTGAAAAGAAAGGAGAATCTCATTTGTTGTGTACATTTGACATTAGGAAACAGCTTACAGCAGAAAACATTTGTTGGAGAGGAATTATTTTTACAGCCTTTTACTTGCATCAGTATTGCTAACAATGCTACAAATGTGTGCTCTCTCTCCCCCAAAACTCCCACATTCAGTCCACACCTCCAAGCATGCACACACAAACACGCACGCATTTAATAGAACATTCTGCTGCTCCTGCAGCACATGAACAATAGCATTAAACGTAATTTAATCTGTATGTTATCACCTCAGACGTGTTTGCATGTGTCATGTACGCAGGTTTCAACCCAGGCAGAATTTGAGCATTTCTGTCCGTGCAAGCAGTGTTACAATAAAGCTGAAGTATGTTCAGCTGTGAGTACAGACTTAGAGTGTGTTGTTTAGTCTGCTGTCGGGCGCTGAACTTGTCTACAGCTGCTACTACATTGTGTAACTCCTGCACTGTGCCAGCATAAGTCAGGCAGGTCAGTCCAATTTATTTACCTAAGTAATGTGGATATGTTCTGAAAAACAACAGAGCAATGTAGTGCAAAATAGTTGGAACTACGGGTTGATATTCAGTGTCAGTGTTTGGTGCCATAAAGTATTATACAGTGCAGTGGCGGTGTGATGGTTCTGATGGTGAACAATAAGGGCATTGCTTTGGCATGCTACGCTACGGGCGCCGGCAAAACAAAAATCTAGGCTCAAATTTTGCAGCAATCCAATGTGATTTCATCTGGCAAGGCCCTGCATCCTGGTTTATTATTTGTAACATGAACGTGGTGTATTTCTACTGTTTACCTCACCATCATTGAGACAGAGAAAAAAGATATAATGTATATAGTTCTGTTTCACAGTAGTGAAAAATGTTTTGGCGTCTGATAAGCCTCAAACTGGACTTCCTGGAATACATGTATCTTCTCACCGGTACCTGTAGCAATACACTTGTTGTTGTTGTTGTTAAAAACACTTGTAACTGCAAGGAAAATAAGTCGACAGTGCTCCTCCTCCATTCTTTGTTTTTCAGTGAGGACTGACCATTTTGAAATACCATCCAGACAAAGAGGGATATTCTTTATAATTGTGTGTAATCCTGACTACACTACTGCTAAGCACGGTAGAAAAAAGGAAAAAAAACCTTAGTTGAGCCTCATTAACCTGTAGATAGATGGCAGTGGTTTGGTGAGGACAGGCTGTAAGCTGTAAGCCTTCACTCTGCCCATACAGCTAGTGGAGAAAATGGCTAACTGGGAGCTCAATCAATACGCTAAGTGTGTGTGTGTGTGTGTGTGTGTGTGTGTGTGTGTGTGTGTGTGTGAGTCTGGCTTGTGTCCGACCGTGCGTGTGCATTTGCATTATGTGTGTATGTGCATCTGTGACCACGCACAGGCTGTCTAAATGCGTATTGATCCTGAGGTGTTGTTTTGTGTATCTGATCGTCTGCTGTGTTTTAGTTTCATTAAGTTTGGCTCGCGCACACAAATGATGACAGATGAAGTCAGCTGGAGCATGATTCATCAGTGTGATTTTTAAAAGTAGTCTCCAGACATTTGTCAGCTCTCGGGAATGAGACCTGATGCATTTTGGGTATTGTGTGGAGAATTCCTTATTCCTAGTTTGAGTCTTCTTTGAGCTTCAAGTGTTCACACACACACACACACACACACACACACACAACAGGACGAGAAGAGACAGAGAGACCGAGAGATGGGTCTTGTCAATACTTGTACATGCATTGAAGGCTTGTATCCGACAGGGGTTCGATTGCTTTATCCTCAAGCACTCACACACACTCACTGGACATACACACACACACACACATATTTGTGCGCTCACTTGGTACTGTTTGTGTTTACTGTTGTCCAAAATCCCACTTCTCTTCGCTGGTGTTTCTTAGCTTGTCTTTGAAATCATCTCTTTGATATGTTCTCATCATTATTTCCCTCTCATGTAGCGTGTAGTGTCTTATTCAATAGACGACTGGGGAAGAAAGAACAATTTTTTTTATGCTTTTGGATGTTTCCTTCCTCCTCTTGAAATAATTACACATCATTTGTCTTACTCAGTCTCCTGAGTTTGACGTTGATGAAATACATTCCTAAAAAGTAACTGCAATATACTGTTGTTAACAGATCAATATCTACTCAATACATCAGTCTATTTGAAATCATTCAAATGACTTTGAATTGTCATTGTGGTATAATTGTAGTGCAGACAGCAAGATACATCTGAGGGCTCACCCAATGATTAAAGGGATAAGAAAGAAAAAGAAAGTATTTGTTATATAAATTACAATAATTACAAAGTTACTCAAAGTTATGCTCATTTTTTTTTCCAACTTGTGAGTTTTTCTTGTGTGATACTGAATACTTTTCTTTCTTCAAGCCTTTTAAAAATTCTTTAAAATGACACAATCTGAGAAGGAACTGACCACAACTCACATGTCCACATTGAGGCCTCGACCTGTGACGAGGGTGTCAGGGCGACTTTGCTTCATTTTAAGCAGCCACAGCCAAAAAGGTTGGCAACCGCTGGCGTAGTGTAATTCAGTCAAATTTTAGGGTAAGGGACTGCACGTAAATTATTAGGTTGGGGAGGGGGCTGAACTGAAGTTTCAGTTCTTAAAGACCCTACCCAGTGTCATTAATATCTTCCTCCCCTACCCTTCCCTTGACTAAGACAAAAACTGCAACACCCTACCCCCAATTTAAAGTATATGTATCTATATATATAACTGTACTGAATTAGTACAATTGAATTAGTACAATTAGTTTCACTACAAAGTGAATAAAGAATTTAATATCGTGTATCCCTGCGTAATCTTTAATGTTAATAATTGAATCAGTTTGCCACCACAATATAAAATAGATGAGAAACAATCAGACTATCCAGCCTGCGCCCATAATAATTTTCATACAGTCCCCAAACAGTTCTTGTGTATTATTTGTATATATTGATCAATAATCAGCCCCACTTCATTTTGAGACATTAAAACCATATTAATAAACTCTTAAAGATAATAAAAGCTTAGTTAGTATCAAGTAGTACACATTAATACTTACATTGGTGGTGCTTTTTGGCTCTTGAGCGTTATTTTTAGCGCCACCATTAGGCAAATAGGACTTTTGTTTTGAAGCATTTGCACATCATTAGATATGTAGTTATACACAAGTCTCCAGGCTCCCAGGGGGGAATTGTGAAACAGCTGGAGGAGAATAATAAGGATAATAAACCTGAGCAAAAACAATCGAGTCTCAGACCCTGCGGGGCTTGAACCTCAAAAGAAAGAAAGAAAGAAACCAGGTCAAATTGTTAATGCTACTGTAAATAACGGCACATAAACACAAAGCCTAACATACATACTACCTCCCACATGTTCTCACATAAACACATAATACCCATCATCTCTCTACTGTATGCGCTGTTAATTCAGTCCTCTCTCCTCCACTCTTTGTCTTCCTTTATTCTTTTAATTTTTATGTCTTATTCGTTTTCTCTCAGGTTTTCTTCTTCTATCGCTCTTGTTCTCTCAGTATAATCACCGTGTCATCAGAGTAAATCCTTCACACTGAAGTCTTTTGGCTTCATGGGGATTTGTAATATTTTCCTCATTCATTTTATAATATCATGCTTTAGTTATTTTAGCCAGAGATAATGTTCGACTTTCCTATTTCTAGAGAATAAAAGGAGATCTCTGTAACGTTACACAGCGCTGTGCCGAGGCTCCAGCTGTAATTACTTTAAGATTCTTTTTTTTATCATCTTGGTGAATTCTCAGAAGTTGTTAGCGAGCCCTAAAAAGTCAGACAACCCCTTTTTTAAGATAGTGTGACACATCTGGTTTCACTTATGAACTCTTGTCAGTTTTACACATACAACGTGCATTTTGTGCAATTCGTGCTCCGTTGGTGATATGTGGATTGTAAGTTTCCTGCTGCTTTTAGCTGGAAAAAAAAACATTTCAACAAAATGGCCATCAGTCCAGCTTTGTCTTGTCTGGTTCCACTTACACTCCATCACTGAGAGAAACCGCGACCCGTGGCTGGTTCCTTGAAAAGGCCAGGGCTGTTGTTCAGCAGCTGCCAGATTCACTGCTGCTTTGTAGCCTTTCAGTAACCTTTGAGATGTGTGGCATACTCGCAACTTGCCTGCTCACTTGTTGAGTATAGTAGTAGTGTGAGTGATACTGATAATCTCTGGGGTGACGTTGCATATCAGTAATAGTTTGTGGTGATGTTCAGTAACTTTAGAGGTTTTTTAAGAAATGTTAAGCAAAGAAATTATCTCAGAAATCAGCTTTGTTCAGCCTCTGTTAAAGGTCTTTTTGGAGGAGTTTTTCCATATAAAGATAGAGTGTGTTGTATGCTGTAGAGATTGTAAAGTCCTTGGAGGCAAATTTGTGATTTTGTGCAATATAAATAATTGACTTAAAGTTAAAACTCAGTTAAAGAAATAGCTCTACATTTTAGGAAAACACTTTTTTTATTATTTATTATTTGTTCTCTTCTTGCTAAGAGTTAGATGAGAAGATCGATACCACTCTCATGTCTGTAAGCTAAATATGAAGCTATAGCGAAGAGACGTTAGCATATAAAGATAAAGGGGAAACAGCTAGCTTGGCTCTCTTCAAAGGGAAAAAAGCTAAAGCTCAGCTAACACGTTATATCTCGTTCATTTGTACAAAAACCGAAGTGTAAAAACGACAGGTTGTGGCTCTATGTGGAGTTTAGTGCTTAATTATTTCTCAGCCGAGATACAACGTGTTCATTAGTGAGCTTTAGAAGTGCTGGTAATGTTACATGTTTGTTTTTTTTAACCTTTAGACAGAGCCAAGCTAGCTGGTTCCTTTATGGCTAGCTAAGCTAACGGTCTTCTGGCCATAGGTTAGCGTTCATACATTGGAGCTGTATTAATCTTCTCATCTAACTCTCAACAAGAAAGCAAATAAACATATTTCCCAAAATGTTGAACTACTCCTTTAAGATGAAGACCCTCCCTCAATAGCATGGATCAGTTCGACCAACATGTCCGAAGGATCACACTGACTGGACGATATCCAGCTCGTAATAGCAGGACAATGTCTGCCCAGAGTATTGACAAACTGATCTTTCATGACTCCACACTAGTGGGTTTATTTTCTCCTGGAGCTGGCTGTGTCGGTGTGTAACGCCACATCACCACGAGCCAGCCTGCGCCTGCGAAGGGATAACAACTGAAAACAGATTCCAGGTCCTGTCTGACGTTTTCACACTGACAGAACACAAAGTCCTTGTCTGTCTGAATCTGCTGAAGAACGAGGCTTCTCAAAACATCATATCCCCAGTGTAGCGACCAGGTACGTGGGTGGCCTTGATGGTCTGCCATGCAGGAAGAACTGACCTAGAAAACAACGGCTGTCCTGTCAGGCCCCTTCCAGGAGCCCCCAGGTACTGCTCCACAAGACAGACAGACAAAGAAAGGAAGAAAAAAAAGGAAGAATGAGTGTTTGCTCCTCTGAGATTCGTCATTTAAATGTTTTGATGAGGTGAAGCACATATCTGAGTCGGCGTGTTTTCACCTCAGCTCATTTTCACAGTTCATTCACATCTTCAAAGCTCATTATTTTTAGACTTTTTTTTTTCAGAAAAATGACTTTCTGTTGCTCAAAGTCTCTTTCTTCAGGTTCATAAAAAACATTTGAAGCCTTGCACTGAGGTCACTGAGGCACTTTTCTTCTAAACCTGGATTGCGTGGAAAAAGTCTAAACTCAGAAAGAACCTGTTGTACAATAGATTTATATAATTTTTTAGTTTTCCCACACATTTCTGCACACATGTGGCATTGCTACTGTAATTGAGTTTGTCTTAATTTTAGTTGTAGTAATTGATTAAAGATATTGGTGTGGGTCTGTATCATAACACTACTCATCTCATCTTTATGCAAGGTGTTTTGCTTGTATGAGCTCATGGAGGGGAGCTGTGAAAGTCTTTGCAGATGAGC
The DNA here is from genome assembly GCA_003416845.1 of Oplegnathus fasciatus. Taxonomy (NCBI): domain Eukaryota; kingdom Metazoa; phylum Chordata; class Actinopteri; order Centrarchiformes; family Oplegnathidae; genus Oplegnathus; species Oplegnathus fasciatus. The sequence goes on from NTHP01000166.1 coordinate 970,475, forward strand.
AGGATTCTGTCGGATGGATGCAAAGACAAAGGTGGATATACAGTGGCTCTCTTATGTCAGGGTCAGACTTCATGATTTCAACCCGGTAATGGCCCGACTCGCCAGACGCCACAATTGCGCGTTTTATCCTGTGTGTGATAGAGGAAGACAGCCAGTTGCATATGGGTTTTGCCTTCTCTGGCCGTCACTGATAATCAAAATTTGAACGTTAGAAAGTGGGAAAATGAATAAATATTCAATCTGAAATCATCTTTTCAAATTCTCAGTGTAGGAGCAGTAGGCTGTACCTTATACTTCGGGGGTGTTCCTAAAGTGCGCTGTCCATCTGACTCACTGCGCGCTCTGTTGCCCTCGCAGTAAATTTGGCTATGGGTGTCCTCTTTGCCAACGCAAATGGAAAAAACAAGCAAACCGTGTTCAGTGAATAATAAAATAAAAATAAGGCGGTTTGCTGACTGTAAAACACGATTGCCTTTTAGTGACGTTAGCTTGTCGCTCAAGTGAGGCAGCAGAGGCACCACGAATGAACAGAACATTAATTCTACAACAAGTTTAGGACTCAACTATCTACGTCGAGTGCATTCACGTGAGTTTGAACTAATTGCATGTTATTTCTAATTAGTTTGAACTTGAATTTTTGAAAAAGTGACAGCCCTGTCTCTCGCCTAGCGTGCGCCGCATCTGTAAACATGGCGAAGCAAGCGAGGAATGATTTGTGATTTGTTGGTTGCCAGCTGCCAGGTGAAGTCAATTTACCTCACGCAACTCATGAAGGACGGAAAGCTCTGAGTGGTCGGGGTCCAACTTGTAGTCTGACACGTCTCTTGGCAAAATCACAGGAAGGATTTATGACTCCATGATTGCCTAATCTGACTAAGTGATCATCTCGGAGGACAAAAATGTTGTATCGTCTTTTCCTGGAATTAGTTGTGAAATCCACAGAGCTGAATCTGTGCCCCATTGGCAGTAGTTTATACTCAGTGTGAAATATGTTGTTTGACTCCGCAGGTATTCTTCAGTCTTTCCGAAGAATCTTTTTTTTTGTAAATTGCTGTGAGGTTGGGCAGATCTTGGCTGACGATTTTTCCACTAACAGTCTGGTTTGGGGCTCAGACAGTGATCTGAACCTGGCTATGATGTCAAACCTCAACACTAATTCAGTAAAACATCTGTAAAAGGCCTGTGGCACAGACCTTTGCAAATGCAGACACCTGCATTTTCTCAAGTAGAGCTTCTTTTGGCATTTTGAGAGGATCTGTTCATCATTGCCCTTAAAAGTGAAGCCCATGGCCAGTTATAGCGCTCAAGTACCCGCACTCATCCACCTGCTCAATGGCCTGGCTCTCCGCTGTCAAATTTGATGGGGGTGTTAGGTTACAAGGGAAGTCTATAACCATTCCTTTTGTTTTGGATGCTTTCAGATGGAGGTGATTGCTTTTCCTCCAGGAAGCAAAAGCACCAGCGGCACTCAGGAGCCTCTTAAATGCGTCCAGGATTACGGTGTCATCAGAGTGTTTCAGAGAGAACATATCGGGGTCTGTACTCCTGCAGTCATCTGTATGCAAAGTAAACAGCGCTGGTGATAATACAGAACCCTCAGGGCTTTTCTGTAGAGATTGATCTTATAGTGATACAGTGTGTAGAGAGTCCATTGAATCTGACCTGCTGTTAGGAAAGACAGAATCCACAGGGTCAGCCTAAGCAGCTTGTGGCCCACAGGGTGGACTTGCTCAACATTTTGAGTGTACTTGAGAAGTCAACAAACACCAGCCTGGCCTGGCTTTTATTTATGTGAACAAGCAGACCCCCATCGTACCTGTAAGTACACTGAAATGGGTTCATGGAGTCACTGGATGGCTTTGTGTTGTACCCTCTCAAAGAAGTTCATAATGGCTGAAGTTAGTGCCACCGGGCTGGATTGCTCTTCTCAGGGATAAGATAAATGAATGAGGATTTCCATACACCTGCAGTGATCGATTAAAGTGCTCACGAAAGATCCCTGACAGCTGTCTGTATCAGGTTTTCAACAGCCGGCCGGTCAATCTGTCTGACCAGGGAGCTTTATTGAGGTTTATGTGTTTAAAAAGTCTCTGTACAAATTAGACTCGGTGTTGTTGTGGATAAAAAAGCTAGAAGTTCTCAGAAAAGGTCATTTCTTTCGATCTGTCTGATCGAAATGACAGTAGTCCTGCCACTTTGTAAGAGCCTCTCTTCCTTTTCCTAATGCAGTCATACATACTCACTCTTCTATTCTGAGTTGACCCACCTGGAAATGGGAGGCTGTGCTGTCTCCAGGGGTGACACAATTCAATAACAATGACAAAGCATTGTTTGTATCCTGCTGTTAAGTAATAATTCAGTCTAGGCTGCTTTGGTAGTCGTTACTGTGTATTTAAACTGCATTCCCTATTAATCTTAACTTCATATTTATATTATAGTTTAATATGCACTGTGACTTTTTTTTTTTAGATTAAACCAAGGCCAGAAAGAGCACTTACTCAAAGTGAGGCTAAAACACCACATTAATAGGGATGACAGCTGAAAATGAAATACAAATCGAGCTTTAAAGCTGCACTAATTCATGTTTTGATATTAACAATGGATCAAATGTATGTGCAGTGTAAAAGGTGTTGCTTGTGGCGACAAACCCACAGCGTTACAGAGATGCCCCGGCCTACAAATCATATTCTCCAGATGTAAGGGAACATGCTTGTTCGGCACAGACCACAGCAAGAATCACATCTTTGTCATTTTTATATTTTTTTCAGTGAAAATAAAATTCCCACTGAAATCGTGACTCACATCGCAATCGCGATATCTGTCAAAATAATGGCGATATGATTTTTTTTGCATATCGTTCAGTCTTACTCTACAGAGCATTTTGGCAACCTTCGGCTCATAGTTTGGTTTTTACGGCCCACAACTTCACTGTTTTACTTCAGAAAAAATCTCTGATAATCTGACTATACACTACCTGCCTAGCACCAAACAGCAGACAGACAAAGTTAGTGAACATTCAGAAGCTAAAGATCCAGATATATTTTTCCTCAGGAGTTGGTGGAGACCAAAACAGAGCTAAAAGGGGAGTGACTATTAAAATTGCAACATGTGTAAATATGCACTTCTGCTAAAATGTTTGCCATCACAGTTTTATATGGTGATAATATGTCAATGTCATTAGTGCATATGGATATTGCAACACTGATTTACCATCATGAACAATAGATTAAAAAAATTCTGATTGTCTTATTTTAATCAAATATATTTATTCAGAGCTACTGAAATATAACACACAGTGATATATTGATTCTGGCTCACCAAAGATATACTAATTAAGTAAAATGATATTAATGGACTCACAGATATTGATTCAGAGTCACTGTAAGTCCAGTGACAATAAGCCACAGCATGCTCAGCTGGTACATGGTTAGTCAGACTGTGTCACACTGCTGGCATGTAACGTGTGTGTGGTGGGACGCTGTTATTGCAATTTCCCACAATGAGAGAATGCTATTTCACATACTTGGCGTACATGTAACGCTACAGAATAGTGTGCAGCGATTACAGCCAAGACCAAATGGCTCGAGGTAAAATCTCTGTGGTACAGACACCAAGCAGCTGTTAACCCTTCATGTGCCGGCGCCGGATAATTGGCTGGAAAAGCCTTTGTCTGAGAGAGAGAGGGAGAAAGAGAGAGAAGAAGGTGGTGTGGAGGCATGTTTGCAGTGTGTGTGTGTGTGTGTGTGTGTGTGTGTGTGTCCTTGGGGGTCTCTCTATCCATCTTTCTCGCTCTCACTCTCTGGTCCGGAGCTTGTTACCATAGCAACATAGAAGAAGAGGTACTGCTGCCGGAGTCCCAAAAATTGTATTATCTTTTTCAGACACACATACACGCACTCACTCGCACACACGCACACACACATGCTGCTCCTTCGTCTATCTTGCATATATACAAACTGGCAGGCAGTAGTGTGTGTGTGTGCGTGTGTGTTTATATGTGTGTCTGTGTGTGTCCAGTACAGCTTGCTAATGCTGGCAGGCAAAAGCATACAGACACACAGACACACAGACACACACACACACACACACCAAGAAAGAGAGCGAGATTGGTTGAAGGAAAAGGAGGACAGGCGGAGTGTTGCAGCAGAGTAGACGAGGTCATGTAAGAACAGCAGGGTAGTTTATTTATGCCACTGAAGGGGGATAATTGCCTTTTACTCATTCATTATTTCTTGTGTTTCTGTAGTTGTCAGCCTATCGTACAACAGGTAGTTTTGGCTCTGCGAGGTGCCATAAAGCAGGGTTAGCTGGCTTACGACAGTTCTGCAGAGAGTGCCATAAAATATGACAAAGCACTCTGTGGCTTTACTTTGGGGTAGTTTGTTCTGTAGTTGTACATGACGTAGTGCATTAGTGCTTGATGGTATTGTATAGTAGGAGTCATGATACCTGAGGGTAGCTTTTGGCCAGTATTTGCACTAAAGCTGTCAATAGCTGATATTTTGTGCCAAAGTTCAGTATCTTAAAATGGGACCACTTTAATGCTACAAAATTAGAAGTATTCAGAGTTTCAACGAGACCTTGATTCTAATGAGGGTGGACATCAGCCTTGCAAAGAGATTTAAGTCTGTACAACATCCGCTGAGAGTCAACTAAGTGAGAAATCATAGATATGTGTTGGAATGTCCAAAATCACTCCCTCATCCACTCATTGACTATTCCCTGTACAATAGACTCTCAATAGTTTGTTTGTTTTTTACACTCAGTAGTTTACTCTACAGTCATCACAGAGGTGTCGCGGTCATGTAACCTTACTCCCCGAGTTTGTTGCCTTAGAGCTGCAATAATCAGTGGTAACAGTGTGACAGGCGTGGCTCGTATTGATGAACCCTAGCATCTTTCTGCTCATTGTTTTGGTTTTGATTCAGTCTCACAGCTCTCATCGACCCTGTTTCCAGCCACAGTGGGCAGCTGTTGAGATATAGCTCAGTGCCAGCACTAAATGGTAGACAGACAAAGTTAGCGACATAGTGGAGCATTTCAGCAGCTAAAGAGCCGGATATTTCCCTCAGGAGTTGGTGGAGACCAAAAAAAAAAAAAGCCAACAGAGAGGGAATATTGGACTTACATTTGCTAGGTGGCCAGAAACCACAACTGCACATGAATGTTGTTCTGTATCTGCTGGATATGGGAATGAACTGTTTGCCAACACGTTCGCCATATCCACTCTATAAGGTAATAATGTGTCAATGTTGTATTTATGGCTCATTGCCCTGCCCTCATGTAGCCAAAAATATAGTAATGCCAGTTTAGAGACATCATCATTAGGTGATCTGACCTCTGAAATGTTTATCTGTGACATGCCAAGACGTAGGGTAACAACAGCAC